>VYZW01041502.1:646-19637 GCA_013401315.1 Balaeniceps rex | reverse complement strand
GATTTTATAATGTCAAATTTAATTACTGAGATTCAGCTTCTGTAAAGTCTAGTGATTAAAAAATTTTTAGCATAATCAAGGGCAAGTCTGCAACATTGTAGTTCTGAAGGCAATTGAATGGGTAGTGAATTATGTATGTACAGGAAGGGAAAGAAAGCAGCTTAGATTTTGCACCTCATGTATGATCACAGCAGACTCCCAAATCTTCAGACTTAGCAAAATTGAAAAGCTAAAGAGGACAACCTACCAGAGAAACTGTTTATGAAGTGAACAGAGCACAGTGGTGTGAATCAGAGCTCAGAGAAGAGCTCAGATACGGCCTTGTAGAAATAGTTCCAGAATAAATATATATTTACGTCTGATTAAAGAAAGGGTTTTGTGAAACTAAGCATGCAAATAATTAAACACATAGGTGGCAAGCAATTACTACTTTTGCTACACAGGCTAAACTGATGATCTCATTTGTGGCAGCTATAACATTACCTATTGTTAATGCAGAGAAACTGTCTGGGATTGCAGATTCTTAGGTGCTCTTGCTCCTGTAGAGTGTGATGTGGGTGGCTGGAAAATAGCAAATGATGAACAAAACCAAAAAATTCTTTAAACACAGCCAAGGCTATAATGATCACTTTCCATCCCACTTCCACTGTTTACAGAAAATATTGACCTTCAAAAACAATAGAAGCCATTGTAGCATGTTGCTTTCATGTCATTTCTTGAAATGTCAGAGGTGAAGTAACTGCTTGAGAAACAAGAATTAAATGCAAAATGATTTTTGAAAGCAATGGAAACATGATGAAACTTTACAACTTAGATCTCCAAATTTGCATTATAGAAATATTCAAATCCATGTTGGTGAATTCTGCAAACTTTGGGTATACCTCATATATATTATAGATTTTAAATATAAGCAGCACTCAGTTCCATAATTATTCTTGGTTTCTTGATTTCTCAGAAATATTGCCTCATTATATTTTCTACCCTTTTTTTCCCACTGCAATGCACCTTTGTTTAGAAATGGCATTTTAAGATATCAAAGTTGTAAAAGCATAAAATAAAACTAATAGTATTATAGAAAGAGTTATGGACCAAAAAAATGAACAGATCTGGGGGAGGCTGTAAAACTAAACCAGAACACTTTTACCTTATAATTTAAAATTGCAAACACAAAAATAATCTTATGCTGGTTAAAAACTTCTGAACACTGCAATATTTAGGATTATCAGAATATCACTATTATAATAAACACCTTAAAAATAGGATAAGGTTTTTAAATTAATCATTTTCTCTGTACCGATGTTTAAATATTATCTTAATGTATTTATTTTGGTTCTTTTTTTTAAGACTAAGAAAAGGTAAAATTCTCTCCTCTTTGTTCTCCTTGTCTATATTACCTGTCATTCTCACAACAGGACTTCTGCAGTTCAATTTAAGATTTTCTCTGATTAACTCTGATTTTTTTTTATTCAATGACCAAAGTGAAAAGGAGGAAAGATTTTTTCCCCCATCATCATTCTGTATATGAAGTAGTTCTAGTGCATTGCTACAGCTGAAGTCTGTTCATTTTTAAAACAGTGCTGAAGAGTGCATTGAGCTGTGTATTTAAATTTGGAGTTCTACACGTCTTAGGCATAAAATTTTGGTCTTGAGAATATTTATATAATATTTCTTCTGATGTAGAGAAAGACTCTGAGCATTAGACCTCAGC
This sequence comes from Balaeniceps rex, assembly GCA_013401315.1. NCBI lineage: Eukaryota > Metazoa > Chordata > Aves > Pelecaniformes > Balaenicipitidae > Balaeniceps > Balaeniceps rex. The sequence goes on along the minus strand of VYZW01041502.1, from coordinate 17,929 downwards.
TGATATGTCTTCTCTTCTCTCAATGCAATTCTCTCACCTCCACCAGCGTTTCTCCACCACTGGTTCTAACTTATGTTGTAAATCAGCACAGTTTGAAACATAAAAATAAGAGGAACATGAAAGAGCAGTTGTTTATCTACCCAAAATGTAAAAATCACCCATGACTGATGCTAGACTGAGAATCAAATAGGAGCAGCCCCTTATGCTGTTCAAGCCTAGATATTTTTGATACTAAGTCAAAATTGTATGCAGCCCAGAATAACTCTGAATGAAATCTTCGCAATATTGCTTTTCTACATTTTGGGAAGAAAATGATCCCAGAAAACATAACCTCCAGAGCACATAGCAAAGTCTTACAATTTCCCTCAAAACTCGTATTGTGAAGTAAATTAATATTTACAGCACACTGGAGCAATTACTTTCACAGAAGTAACGTATTCACAGCTACCTTCTATGAAGCAGAAAAAAGCTTAGTGACCTTTTAAAATGTACAAGGATAAATTTCACAAGTTTGGAAATTGAGCTCAGATGAGCAAACTTTAGCTGCAGCTATTGTCTGGATTTTTTATTCAGAATAAACTTTTAGAAGGATATCTAATGTTTGCTTTCATTACTAATTTTGCATATTTCCTGACAATGTGACTAGTAAGTGTTGAATTTGGTTCCACACAAAATTTTTAGTAAATGCAGCTGCATTTGCTGGCAAAGAGTACGCTCATTAGTACACATGTTCAAGTTCTCCACAAAAATGAATGTACAAGGACATTCCATCATATATTTTCAGCTACACCTCACTGCTCAACTGTGTGAATTGAGATAAATTGATTGCAGGCATAAAAACACACAAAGATTTTTACTTAGAACTTCCAGCTCCCTTTCAAAATTTGTACCTGCTTCTGCACTGTCTTTTCTTTACAGAAGATCGGTCTAATTTCTCGCATTAGGGCAAGACATATTTTGAAGAGTGTCCACTGGTAATGAAAACTTATGCCCTTCCTCCTTCTACATTATTCCACATAAGTCTGACCTTCAGAAGATTTCTATCTATTTTTAATAAAACTAAAGACTGCAACTTACTTATTTTGGAGTTCTCTTTCCCATATTCAGTTTTTGCTAAGGTCTAGGAAAAAAAAGTATTGATAAGACAATCCCAAGTGACTCATGTATTTGATGCTGTGGTGGGTTGATCCTGGCTGGATGCCAGGTGCCCATTAAAGCCGCTCTATCACTCGCTCTCCTCAGCTGGACAGGGGAGAGAAAATATAATGAAAGGTTCATGAGTTGAGATAAGGACAGGGAGAGATCACTCACCGATTACTGTTACAGGCAAAACAGACTTGAATTGGGGAAATTACTTCAATTTATTACCAATCAAATCAGAGTAGGATAATGAGGAATAAAAGCAAATCTTAAAACACCTTCCCCCACCCCTCCCTTCTTCCTGAGCTTAGCTTTACTCATGAGTTCTCTACCTCCTCCCTCGCAGCGGCACAGCGGGATGGGGAATGGGGGTTGCAGTCAGCTCATCACATACTGTTTCTGCTGCTCCTTCCTTCTCTGGGGGAGACTCCTCACAAACTTCCTCTGCTCCAGCGTGGGGTCCCTCACATGGGAGAAAGTCCTCCATGAACTTCTCCAACATGACTCCTTCCCACGGGCTGCAGTTCTTCATGAACTGCTCCAGCATGGGTCCTTTCCACAGGGTGTAGTCCTTCAGGAACAGACTGCTCCAGCACAGGCTCTCTATGGGGTCACAGCCTTTTTTGGGGGCATCCACCCACTCTGACGTGGGTTCCTCCATGGGCTGCAGGTGGATATCTGCTCTACCGTGGACCTCCATGGGCTGCAGGGGGAAAGCCTGCCTCACTATGGTCTTCACCACAGGCTGCAGGGGAATCTCTGCTCCGGTGCCTGGAACAATTCCTCCCCCTCCTTCTTCACTGACCTTGGTGTCTGCATAGTCGTTCCTCTCACATATTCTCACTCTTCTCCTTCAGCTACTGTTCCCCAGGAGGCTTTTTTTCCCCTTCTTAAACATGTTATCACTGTGGCACTACCACTGTTGCTGATGGGCTCAGCCTTGGCCAGTGGCAGGTCTGTCTTAGAGCCAGCTGACATTGGCTCTGTTGGACGTAAGGTAAGGTTCTAGCAGCTTCTCATAGAAACCACCCCTGTAGCTTCACCCCCCACCCCCAAAACCTTACCACATAAACCCAATACAGGTACCTATGTTTAAACACAGATTTTGTGGCATGTATGTACCATATTCTGTAACCTCTTTTTCATACTCTATGAGACTGATTGCTTCGAGTATTACATCATGGGAATGGAAGAGATGAAAATGCTATAGGAGACTCCATCTTGAACAGATGGGCATGAAGGTTTCTACAGTTCTCTTGCCAGCCAAAAAGAGGAAATATTTCTGACCACTCTTCTCTCGGATGCTGTGTATTTGAAAAGCTTCCTCCCCATAGAGGTTAACCTCATCCTTGCATTGAACTTAAACTAGTGTGGTGGTGCATCCCCCCACACACACTTTCTCTCTCCGACTGCTTTATGACCTCAGGGATTCCTGCCAAGACCGCAACCTTCATATAGTGAGTTGGTCAGTTAAGCGCCCCTTAATTGTACCAAAAACTCCTACATGGTTGAGGAGGAGAGCGGCACTGTCCTTATCAGAAACTCCCATATGGCTGAGGCAGGAAGTGGGAGCAATTAGCTATCCCTTGACAGCCTTGAAACAAACCTCACCTGGTTTGTAACCGAGTGGAGCAGTACCATCGTTACTAGAATTCCACTAATTACCGACCCAGATTGTGGCTCGGATGGAAATTTATGACTAAAGCCAATCACCTCACAATCCTATAAAACAGCAGTCCTAAGTGAGGCCCTTTGAGCTCTCCTGGACTGCAGCGGGCTGCGGCCAGCATCTCCCTCTGAGTGGGACGCCTCTCAGAGCTAGCAAACTTAAAGTTTGCTAAAATCGGAGGTCCACTGCCGAAGACCGACAGTGGAGCCTGGGCTGAAACCTTTCACTCCTTGAGGCTCAACCCTCGCCCGTTGAGAAATGCCAAGACATTTGACGTGAATATTTCACTGAACTCGAGGGGAATTTTTAACAGGTATACCTCTTTCTTTTTCTTTTTTTTTTTTTTTTTTTATATATGTATATAAATCTATCTCTCTATATATATTCATGTCCGTGTGTATGCATGCCTAAATCAATTTAAGTAGTCTGTACATGTATGATCTAATTGCAAAGTGAGTCTTATACTGCCGCTATATATATATATATAAAAAATCCTTATTCACATAAACCGTTGACCAAGTCTGAGACTAAGATTGGATCCAGCCGCACCTAGGCTCCTCTCTGAGAAGGAGTTTAGAAAGCAAGGGTGTCTATTCTGAATCTTGTGACTCAACGGGAGGGTTCCCCTTAGTCCCCTACATCCACGATCTCTCTGCAGATCCTTCTAATTCAAATGTGATTTATTTTTCCTTTGTGTGCCTCTTCCATGCAGTAATAGAGTGAACCTCGCCATCTTCGAATCTTTAAGTCGCTGTTTTGATTAATTTTGCCTAATCACTTTGTTGATCGACTGATGATTGAGTGCTATTAAAATATCACAATCAAATCCTGCGATTTGTCACTAGTAAATACTAAACTGCTACTAAATCAAACTGTGTAAAGTCACCATTCACTACAAATTAACATAATCAGCAGGATTCACAAATCCTATTCGCGACAACTAGTCATAATCCACCTATGGGTTTGTCTATCCAGACACTGTAGAAGCCCTGATTATCCATTTAGAAAGAGAATGTGATGCATCACTATGTCCAAATGGCATTTATTTACATAAAAATCTATGCACAGTTCTTTTTAGATAGTCAAAATATAAAAATACTCCCTGCATGTGTTTAGAAGTGACTTGTAGTAACATAAGGAAGTCAGTTCCAGTTGTTAGTAAAACTAGTATAAAACTTCTGTCATATAAATTTAAGAACCATTTATATTATCAAAGATACGACACATTTGTAAAGCTCTACATCTGCACTTCTTTTTGACTAGGAAAAAATATTTTATTGATTGGTTTTGGTTTTGGTTTCACTTCAGGCTTAATGTTTTTCAATGAAAAAGAATTTTACAACAAAACTAGATCTGATTTTTTATTAGTCACTCTTGGAAAAATGCTACAATATAGAAGGCTTTTGTCTTTTATCAAGGTTTATATTTCTCACTGAAGGCAAATGTTTCCATCTTTCTTTGACACAAGTAATAAAATATTCTTTTCAGTTTGGGAATAATATCAGATTATGCCCTTAATCTCTGCTTTGTAAAATTAAATAGGCTACTGATTTATTTTCTATCCCTAACATTATAAATTAATTAATATGACTAATTTAACCCAGCAGTTCAGCTCCTTTAAGAACACAGAGTACAAAACATTTATAGTTTAAACATTGACCTTGAGTAATACAAGACAAGCAGAAAAACACAATCTACCAGAATGAGGCACATTAAGTGATGCACAAAGCAGTTGCTCACCAGCCGCTGACTGATGCCCAGCCAGTTCCCAAGCGGCGGTCGCAACCCCCTGGCTAACTCCCCCCGGTTTATGCACTAAGCATGACATCACATGGTATGGAATGCTCCTTTGGCAAGTTTGGGTCAGCTGTCCTGGCTGTGCCCCCTCCCAGCTTCTTGCTGGCAGAGCATGGGAAGCTGAATAAAGTCCTTGGCTAGTGTAAGCACTACTTAGCAACAACTAAAACATCAGTGTGTCATCAGCATTATTCTCATACTAAATCCAAAACACAGCATTATGCCAGCTACTAGGAAGAAAATTAACTCTATCCCAGCTGAAATCAGGACAACGCAATTTAGGATAAGTGTTTTAGCACTTTCACCTCTTTTGCAATTTAATTTTTCTAACTGGCCAGGTGGTGGATGCTGCTTCTTCAGTTCTTTCCACCTACTCTTGAGTGACAGGCTATTCTAATTTAATCCTATTTTCTTTAGCTAGTCTACCGTACGTAGATTAGCCTTCCCAGTGAAAGAGTTTTTATTAATAAAAAAAATGTGCCCAATAGCTACTTTGTAAAAAAGTTGAAGCTGGGGAGATGTCATGTCATGGAACCTACAAAAATCAGTGAAGTACAAGATCAGCTGAACAACAGTTGACAAAGAGACATCAGAGTTTTGTTCTAACTCAATTTTCACTGTCACCCAGACTTGACAGGCAGTCATGCTGGAGAGGAAGGTTAGGCCTGTTAACGGATTTTTTTTAGGTCTAGGAGAAAGCACATAACCTTTGCATATTAAGAAAATCTTGCAAAAAACACCGGTTATCTTTAGTTTCACAGCTTGTATAGTAAATTGCAGTAATTTACATGGCCACTATTGCTTCTGCTGAAAATTAGCATTTGAAAACTTTGCAAAACCATAAAATCTGTTATTTTAAAGCTTAGGATCAAATTCTTGAGAATTTTCAGGTGCACAAACTATTACTGGTCAAATAAATATTCAATAGTGTTATGGTAATTGGTTAGGAAACTAACAGCAATAGTGCAATTTGCTTTAGTTGCAAATTATTCTGTTTAGCTGGACTAAGTAGGATTACTTTACATCCGGGCAGGCCTGACAGCTGGGAGTCCTGACAGAGGAGACTAATATGGGTGACATTGTAGTGGGTCCGCTATAGGCCACCTGGTCAGAAAGAACAAATGATGAGGCCTTCTACAGACAGCTTGAAGTAGCATTGTGTTTGCAGGTCCTGGTCCTGTTGGGGAAATTCAATAACTGCTGAAGAAAAAACACAGCAAGGCACAAGCAATCAAGGAGGCTCCTAAAGCGCATTCATAGCATGTTCCTGACAAAAGTGACAGAGGAGACAGAGAGGTGCTCTAATGGACCTCATGTTCACAACAAGGAAGGGTTTGTTGGGGATGTTAAGGTCGAGGGCAGACTTGGGCTGCGGTGACCATGACATGGTGAAGTTCAGGAGCCTGAGAGAAGGAAGAAGAGCAAAAAGCAAGATCACAGCTTTGGACTTTTAAGTGGTATGCTTGACAGAGTCCCATGGGATAAAGCTCTGGAAGAAAGAGGGGGCAAAGAAAGTTGGTTGATATTCAAGAATAACCCCCTCTAAGAACAAGAGTAGGCCACCCCAGTGAGCAGGAAATTGGGCAACAATGTCAGAAGGCCTGCATGGATGATCAAGGACCACTTCACAAGACTAGAAGATAAGAAAGAAGTATACAGAAGGTGGAAGCAGGGACAGGTAACCTGGGAGAAATATAAAGACACTAACTGAACATGCAGAGGTATGCATGGCTAGGAAAGCCAAAATCTACCTAGGACTGAATCTGGCAAGGGATGCCAAAGGTAACCAGAAGGGCTTCGCTAAATTCATAACTGGTAAAGAGAAGAGAAATCGTGGGCCCATTGCTGAACGAGGCATGAGACCTGGTGAACTGGGACACAGGAAAAGGCTGAAGTACTTAATGTTGCCTTTGCCTCGGTCTTTACAAACAAGTCTGGCCATGGGAAATCCCAGGTTCCAGAGAACAGGGGGAAGGTCTGGAGCAAGGAAGATGCACCCTTGGTGGAAGAGGATTAGCTTGGAGAATACTTGAGCAAACTGGGCATACATAAACACATGGGCCCTGAGGGGATGCACCGATGAGTGCTGAGAGAGCTGGCTGATGTCATTGTGAGGCCACTCCCAATAATCTTTAAACAATCATCACAACTGGGAAAGGTGCCCAAAGACTAGAGGAAAGGCAATGTCCCTCCTATCTTCCAAAAGGGCAAGAAGGATCGTCTAGGGAAATACAGGCTGTTCAGCCTCTCCTGGATCCCTGAGAAAGTGCTCAAACCACTAGTCCCAGATACTAATGCCAGGCACATTTCCAGCCTGCTGAGTCCAGCAAAGGGCCACACAGATGATGAAGGCAGTGGGGTGTCTGCCTTCCTGGCTGGACGTCCGTCAGGGAGCAGCCCTCAACACCCCTGTGATGTCGCTGGGAAGCAGCTGTGAAAGCCCCTGACCTCACTGCTTTTCAGCAAGTCGCAGTCTCTGCCCCCCCACATTTTGTCCAGGGCTCCTGCAGGTGCACACACAAGGCATGGAGGCTCCAGCAGGACCTTTGGCTTGCTCTTTGAGCTTTGGCATGGGGGACAGCAGCAGGTCTGGGTGCTGTGTAAAGGCAGTGACTTTGAGTGCTCCTCTCTCCTCTGCCCAGGTGCATGGTGCTCCGGGTCCTGTCAGCACCTGTCCCAGGGTCGTGGGTGCAAGGAGGGTGCCAGGTTTGGCAGAAGTGAAGACTCTCGGCAAATTTCTCCACCTTCACTGACCACCTCCTGCAGGTACCCTGTGCTAAGCTGGTGGTGCCTGGGGGAGAACGCAGGGACTCAGGGGCTTGGGTGCTCCAGCTGTTCCCCCATGGTCCTCGAACAGCTTGCCAGAGCCCACCCCAGGCACCTCGCCTGACCCAGCTTGAGCACTGGGCAGGTGTGGAGGAGATTGGGGCTTCCCCTCCTGCTCTCCATCCCTCTCTCCCTCCCTCCCTGCAGCCCACCTCCAAGGGGGTGCAGTGGTAGGTGCACATCCCGGCCCGGCCCCATCTCTCTCTGCCCTGCCCCAGCTCCTGCCAAGCCCCAGCTGGAGCCTCTCCCACGAAGAGTCACATGCACTCACCTTGCCCAGGGCCCTTTGCCGAAGTCTGTCTTCCCCTTGTGCCTGGGCAGGAGGTTTCCCCGGCACCTCTCCATCCAGTGTGGGCAGCCTGCCTGGGGGACATGATGCGGGAAGGCAGGGGTGCAGGACAGTCCTTGGGGCTAGATGGCTGGCTGGCTTACAGGGCTGCAGCTGCTGCTTTCCAGCCCACAAGGAGAGCCTTCGGGAAGCCTTTGCCTCCCCTCTCCCACAGCCTTCTGGGGATTGCTTGGCTTTTCCACTCCTAGTGCCAGACAAGCTCCAGCACTTTGCATGTCTCTCTTGGCAGGACATGGCGCTGGGCACAGAGGAAGCCATGGGGGAGAGCAGCTCTGCTGCAAGGGACGACAGCACAAGCCAGCCGCCCCAAGCAGGGCCAGCGGAGGCAACAGCAGACTCCCAGTGCCCCATCTGCCTCAGAGACATCAATAAAACAGCCTACATGGCTTTCTGCATGCACCACTTCTGCTTTGCCCTCATCCAGTGGTGGGCCAGGGGCAGAGATACCTGCCCAGCCTGCAGGCAGCCTTTGGAGCAGCTGCTGCACTTGACACAAGGGAACAATGACTACAAGGAGTATGTGGTCGGCTTGTCTGCCCACCTGCGCAGGAGGATGGCCATGGAGAGGGCCCACAGTCGGTTCTCATAGTGGCACTACAGCTTGTGCAGGAGTCCCACTTGTGCAGGAGGCCCACTGATGACCACCCCTTGACTGGCAGAAGGGGGCCTGCAGGGACTGACTGTGCACAGAGGCAGAGTACGGCTCCAGGGCCCTCCAACACCACCTCCCAGCAGGGTCCCACACCCAGCATTTCTCGGGAGCCAACATAGCTGAGCTCATCTTGGGAGCCAACACCACCAAGTGCAGGAAGCCTCTGGCTGGCCCTGCTGCTGCTCCGGACCCACACAACAACACAGTGTAACTGCAGCCCCTCAGCATCCATGTTTGTCACCTCCAATAAACACCTTGATGATTTCCAGGGCATGTGTGTTTCATGACCAAAGAGAAATCCACCGCAGGGAATCCTTTCTAACACTGTATCAACATTGCAGAAAAGCCAAAGGGGAGAATTTCTTGGGGGTACAAGGATTTCATTTTACCTAAGTGCTGCAACAGACAACGTGTCCCTTGTGCTCTTCCAGCCTCCTACTCTCGAGCACCGGGCCGTCCAAGAATCTTTAGCAGTATCCTCTGTGAATCTGTTTTTGAGGGCTTAGGGGTCCATGGGTGTTGGTCAGTTTTGAAGAACCACCCAGGTCTGTAGTTTCCTGGGTCTTCCCAGAAAGACAGCATGGGAGTGGTTCAAAGCTGCATCAGGGGAGGTTCAGACTTGACATCTGGAAGCATTTCTTTACCAAGAGGGTGGTCAAACACTGGAACAGGCTTCCTAGAGAGGTGGTTGATGCCCCATGCCTGTCAGTTCCTTAAAAAGAGGCATTTGGACAATGCCATTAATACCATCTTTAACTTCTGGTCAGCCCTCAAGTGGTCAGGCAGTTGGACTAGATGATCATTGTAGGTCTATTCTATTCTATCCTATCCTAAATAAATGTTTGTGAAAGCTGTTGAACTGAATGAAACCAGAAAGTGGTTTTCTAATACTGCAGCTTCTGGAAGCTGTTGCACCTTTGGAAACCTTTGCTACATTTCCCATTTTCTCTTCTGGGACTTCAGAGGGCATTCCTTCACGGGTTTGTGACAGTTGTGCTCTGGGTTGTGGCCACGCAGGTCTTCAAGACCTCCCATGACCTCTCTGGGCAACCCCCTCCAGCGCTTAATGATCTTCACAGGGATTTTGTTTTTTCTTTCTTATCTCCAGCCTGAATGCCTAGTTTCAGGAGGTGCCACTGTCTCTCACCCTCCCACCAGGCAGTGCTGGGAAAAGCCTGCCCCCATGCCTTTGATGCCTTCCCCACAGACACCGGGGTTTGCTGTGAGGTGTTCCAATGCCTTCTCTGCTCCATGCTGAACCAGCCCCAGCCCCAGCCCCACAGACCCTCCTTGCCTCCCCTGAGCCCCTCTCCTTTGTCAACCTGCCTCCTGTCTGGGACCCCAAAGAGGACGTAGTTCCTAGATGAGGCTTGATGGGCGCTGAGCAGAGGGGATCACTCTTATGCCTTCTGGCTATGCAAGAAAGACAGGAGAAAACCCACGAGACTGAGCCAAGTGCTGCCTGTGACCCCGCAAAGGAGGAAGCAGGGGAGCCCAGAGAGCTGTCCAGCAGTGCTGGGGGGTGAGACTTTGTCCTGCAGCCTCCCAGGGAGGCACGAGGTGTTACCAAATGAACCCTCTTCTTGTTATGTGTTTAGAGATGTTTGCCACAGCCAGAGTGACCTGACGGGGCCCTGGGAAGACATGGGCAAGGCCTCGGTGACTGGCATGAAACACCAATGTCAAGCACAAGACAAGAGGTGAGGGGATGGAGCGGGCAGTGGCACTGCAGTAACCCTAGACAGGTGTGTTGGGGCCACAGCGGCCGGTGTGAACACTGTGGGCCACCATGGCCAGTTGTGACATTACCAAGCGATGGATTGTGACCAGGCATCCCTCGCTGCCTGTATATGGGTGCTAAGTCTCACCCAGCTGGCTGGTGCCTGCATTCCAGTTGAGCAATTCAGGAGGTTTGGAGTGTTGAGTGAGGCCTTTGGTGCTGGTGTCATGCTCGGGGAGTTGTTTCTTGCAGGTCTGCATGCCTGACCCCAGAGCCATCAAAGGATTTTCCCCGGCCCTGACAGGTTCAGGTAGCCAGGGCACCCGGGAAACATGCTTGCAGCAGCATAGGTGAGCTGGGCAGGGACACCTCAGCCTGGGGAGCTGGGAGGGTTTCCTTCTTGAGGGACCTGGACATTTCTTCCACCCCTCCCTGGACCAGCCAATGACCGTGGCCTCTCTTCCTTTTCTAGCACAACACCCTCTGCTGCAGGGTCGGTGAGAGGGAGCAGCTCATCATCCTCAGCTCCTCAGTGCATGGAGAGCACAGAGCTGGACCACTACTGTCGCATATGCCTGGACAGCTGGGAGGAAACCACCTTTGCGGTGCCATGCCTCCACCAGTTGTGCTACCCATGCATCCTGTGGTGGGCTGAGAGAAAGCCTGAGTGCCCCTTTGCAAGAGGACAGTTCTCTCTACCTTGCACTCAGTGCTGGTGGATGATGACTACATGGAGTATATTATCACACCATCCTGGACATCATCAGTCATTGTCCACCAGGTGGGAGGAACTCCCGGACATCCAGCCACCCACAATCTCCATCACCACCAACCATGGGCTCCTGCCGGGCTGCCCAAGGCTCCTGTGGGAGGCCTCCAGCCCAAGCAATGTGTGATCCTTTTCCAGGACCACACAACCCTCCTTGAGACCCTGCTGCCTGCGGTCCAACAAAGGCTGAGGCAGATCTTTGGGAAAAGGCAGTGGAAGACAGCCATGGTGGAGGACACCATCATGGCCATCCTGACCAACCATAAGATGGATGAAGAGCTGCTGGTCCAGATGCTGGGTGTCTCCCTCCAAAACTGCACAGTGACATTTGTGAAAGAGCTTATCTATGTCACCATATGATGGTGCAACAGGGAAGCCTGTCACCTGCTGGGCCACCAAGAGGCTCTCCCACCCCTTGCCCAGCCCCCTCCGGCAGCCCTGAGAGATCCAGTATGGACAAGCTCCCCGGCACCTCATCCACTGCCATTGGTGGGGGTCCCAGCAGACACTCCTCTGCTCCCATTACCGTCACTGCTGGAGCAAGAAGAACCCCAGCAGGAGCCAGGGGAGGCTGTGCCTGGGCCCTCCACTTCCAGCCGGGGCAGTGAACATTTCCCTGGGGGCCCACAGTGACCCTGAAAGAGAAGGACCAGCAGCTCCGATGCCTCTCCAGCCAACAAGACGCCAGCACCATGTCAGTGACCCTGGCGGGTGTCTCGGGGCGTGGCCAAACCAGGACTGGGCCATCAGCTGGGGCATGCGCCAGCCCTCAAGGGCTCCCAGCCCCCCAGATCCAATTATCAAAATAAAAGAAATGCATGAAAACTACAGAAAAAGTCCCACTGTTACTAGCAGCACAGGTGGCATTGCCATCCTCGCCCTTTTTGCCTTTTTTGCCAGGAGGGCTGGGACGTTAACACTGAGGGGTCCTTCTACACATGCCAGGTACTATTTTGTTGTTCCTCCCGAAGGCCGGTGCTGCCCAGCTTCAGGTCTGCATCTCTGCAGCTGGTCCTGGGGCAGGTGTTTCCAGCCAGGGGGTCTCCAGGGCCAGCCCGCACCCCACCTCTTGTCACCCTAGGCCCTGCCTCCTCCTCATCGCACCCTCTGCCCTCACGTCCCAGGGCTCTGCTCTCCTACCAGCCTGCACTGCTGGGTGCAGCCTCACTACAGCTGCACCCAATTCCCTCCTCCTGTGCGGAGTCACAACTTGGTACTGCTCTCTGCATCCACCTAGGGTCATACCCTGCCAAGGCAGGAGCCCCAAGAAGTTCAACAAGGGGATGTGCAAAGTACGATGATTTCTTTTCACCTAAAGAGCTGCAACAGGCAGTGTGTCCTTCATGCTCTCCCAGACTCCCACTTCTGAGCACCAGGGCAGTGTTGCCCAAGCCCTTTGACCAGCTGTCAGGCAACAGGTCCTGAAGACCTGTGTATCGTCCACCTGCCACAAACACAGGCCATGCTGACAGCCCCAGCCCTGATGGGTCCTCCGCCTGGTGCCTCCACACCCAGATATCACTGGTTGTTCTTCAGTCACACCAATCTCAGCCTTTCTTTGACACTTCACTGTATCAGCAGCCCCACACCTCCAGCCCAAGACCCCATGGCTGTGGCAGGCAGGCAGGAGGAGCTTGCTCTGCTCTTCTCGAGACATGCTGTCTGTTTCTGTGCTCATTGCTGGTCTCCCCAGGACTAGAGAGAGATGGTGCTACTAGAGCAAATTCAGCGCAGCACTGCTTAGGTGATGATGGGCCTTAGGCATCTCACATATGAGTAAATTTTGAGAGACCTGGGAACTGTTTAGCCTAGAGAAGAGAAGGCTCATCATGGAAATTATCCATGCATATAAATATGAAAAGAGAGGGTGCAAATTAGACAGAATGAGGATCTTTCAAGTGAAAACCAGTGAAAATCTCCAATCTTGGAGATCTTCAAAAGCTGTTTAGAAATGGTCCCGGGCAACATGCTCTATGTGAGCCTGCTTGCGCAGGGGTATTGGACAAGATGACCTTTTCAACAGAGGTCACTTCTAACATCAACCACTCCATGAATCAGTTTCAGTTCCTGCGAAAGAGCTATTGTTATAGTAACACATTCCAAGTAGCTTCCAGCTTTTAAAATAAATTAAAACATCTTACAAAAACAGGTAATTAGAATCTTTTCTGCACATATTGGAGAGGTGCAGATAACATTTATGAAAGAAGTAACAGCAAGTAATTAAGAACAAAGTTTGGTGATATTGCAGAACCTGACAGGAAAATCATGCTGTGTTATGATATTAAGTGTGCAGTGGTCATTCCAGTGAAAGGGACACAAATAATACCATTAAATCAGATGTACATGACTTCTAATGGATTTTAGAAACTATTTCCTCTTTACATGCACTAGAAGGGACACAGAGTGTTGTATTTTTGTGTTCGCAATGGAACCCAAAAGTGCTCAACTCAGATTTCAGATTGAACTGTGTAGGAGTTTTAGGCTGAACTCTCTTGAACTTGACATTTATTTCCTTCCATCAGGAAATATCCTTTTGAGTCACTGTGTTATGCATTAATTTTCACTAATGCATACCAAGAAGATGACAATGTGGTGACTTCTACATCTTAAAATTATACATTCAACACATTTGATGTGTACTAGGAATGGAAGACTTGTCCAAAACACTGAAAAAATACTAAGATTACAAAACTGTTTGGTCACTATTATAGGAATCCTGTGGCATTTGAAGTGCCCAAATACTTTCTAATCTAACAACATGGGTAGTTTTTCCTCTATGGTATGAATAACATCTACAAGGAGTCTCAATGAGTGCTCTATAGATAAAAATGCAATAGCTGCCATGCTTCACAATTTCAGAAAAGTCAAGAATTACTCAGTTCAGTTTTTCCTGTAAAGGGAAGTAAAATTATATATTCAAAATCCATTGTTATTGGACATAAACTAATGGCTAGAACTTACATATGTTTCATAGAAACTTTGCACAAGCCCAGCTAGTGGATGTAAATGCCACCTCAGGTGTAGTTATATTTTATTATTTGCTGATCTACAAAAGTGAGATTATTTACCCATTTTACTCAGTGGTGGAATAAAGTCTCACTACTAACTCTGTGTAAGAACATTCAGTAAATTACACATTTTACCTTGAAATTGCCCAGTGACATGCTTTATTTTGCTAAATAAAGCCCTATTGTACACAGCACCATCTGGGTTTTTGTTCATTGCAGTGATTTTTCTTGTTTTAATTATTTTACATTAATACAAAATGTGCCATGAGTAGAGCCAATTTATTAAAGCAACTATGTAGAGAAATTGGCATTGAGAGCTGAGGTTGCTTTTCTGTACATTATACTGTAATATGTCTAATGATGTCAGCTATATGGCTGACTAATTTATAATACTGGGCAATTGCTCTATGCTACATTTGGTAATAGAAATAAAGATGAATAGTAGAAACATGATTTATAATATGTTTGGTTATGATTCCATGTAAAAGCATTGCTTTATAGTGCAGTGACCTGCAGTATAAGTTTCGTACAGGTTCTAGCACTTTTACCAAAAGCAGATAGTAACAGAAACCTTGTTAAATGTAGAGATAATACAGGTGTGTACATTTAAACACTCAGAATTAACTTTCATGAGATCTGATGGTTTACTCATAGTAGATCATTCTATCATGTAGAAAGACAATAAATCAGTTCCTTCTAATGATTATGACCTTGCAGAACCAAAAAAAATTTTGTGTGTTTGAGATGCTGTTGTTAATATCATGGAATAGTAGACTTCTCCATTTAAATACTAAATGTATAAAAAAGTTCCCCAATAAAGCAAGATTCATGTTAACCTGGTTTACAAATCTCTCTAGAGCTCAGTATATCTTTCAATATTGCACATTACAGTTAGTGCAGTACTGCATTAATATTTTAAAATAATTAAAAAGTATTCAGAACACCTACAGTACTGAATAAAAAGTAGTTCCCAAATACAGGTATAGCTGATATATGTTAGTAAAAAGATTTAATGGTACCCCAAGAAGCTGTCTGTAAAACTATTCCCACAAAGAACATTGGAAGTGTTAGAAAATATCTACGTACTGAGATACTTGAATTCACTGGTTTACTGCATAGTTACCAAGAGATAACGCAGCAACATTAGCATGTTACTAAATAATTACAGTTGTTTCTAATGAAGATATTGTGTTGTCACTGATAAATAATGCACATTATATCATGGTGATAAAGCAATTAACTTATGTCACCAGCATCCTCATATCACTTGCTATTGTACTCTGGGTTAGCAAGTCTCTTCCTATTAACTGCTGAATATTCAGAAGGGCATCTTTAACAGCTCTAATTAAAATGTTTTAAATGCCTACTAAAAACTCTAATGAGAATTACTATTATGACAAGAGCAACCAAGCTTTGCTTTCTATGGTCATGTAGATTTTCTTCATGAACACTTTTCTCCAGAAGTATGGAATTGATCTAATTGCTAGGAGGAGAAAGGGTTAATAGGATCTCAAAAATAATTGTGTATTGGGAACAACACTAGATCACTATTTTCGGATTCCTTTACAATAGATTGCTGGCAAGCAAAATTCAATTAGAATGGAGGCATATGGTTGCTAATGTGCAGCTTGTGGGGTTTGTTTTAATAAGGATTTTGACAATCTGAAACCATGACGCAGACCAAATAGAAAGAATTTTGGAATTCTCTAATCTTAACATCTTAGATGGTGCCACATGCTCTGTTAAACATCAAGATATTTAACAACAAGAAGTAGGGGTAAGATTCCCACTTGGCCTATATGCCCCAGAGAGGATTATGGACATTGCAGTCACTGAATTCACATGATTGCAAGTTTGCAGAATACTGTTTCTTCTCACAAGCTTTCCATAGGAAACATCTTGTGAATGGATAGCAATTCTTTGAAGGCTTTGAGTTTCAGCTGCAGATCAAAACTCAAAGTTTTAAACTCATCACTTACTTAAATAATTGAAATTTTGGCTCAACTTCAATAACCACCAATGTTGATTCCTGTTATCCCTGTTTATGCATTTATTAATACTAGTAGCATGCAAGCAATGCAGGTGTATTCTAAGCCCAGTATCTATACTTCACTAAAAGTTGATCTCTTTGTTTCAGCAATTTCTTGTTCAAGGTTAAAAAGATATGCATCTTTAATAAAAGGAAATATGAGATTTCATGGATTCTGTGCACAGAAAATAAAAATAGTGAAGGTTATATGATGCTAGTTTTATTTTGACTTTGCATACTGGTATGCAAGCAATCTAAAATTCAGTAAGTAATAAAAGAGAAAGGCAACTTTTCCCCTTTCTCAATAAGTATATTACCTCTGTGCCCTTGTCATCCAGTAATAAAATCAAGTTTGAGAACAGAACCAAGAATGGGTAAAAGTGTGGCTCAAATGAAGTCTGAGTCACCTTGGTATCATATTAGTATTTTGAAAAACAATGTTTAGAATAATTAAAAAAGTAAGAAACATCCAAAGATGCCACTTAAAGAATGTAACTGAGAAAATTACTTTCTGTGTATTGTAAACAACCATTTCCTTTCAATTTAAGGCTGGTTTGTGGTAGGTTACTCTTGTCTCACATCAGCCAAAGTATTCTGGAATATACCAGAAGGAGTGGGATTGAATCACAGTTACACAGTTCAGCCTTTTTCCATATCTGCAGACTGCATCTGCAAATTGCTCTTTCCAGATAGTTGCTTACAGAAGCATTCAAACAGGCTATGAACTTTCATGAGTACAGAATGGTAGATGAGTTAGCACTATAAAGAAGAGAGCTCCTGTTTCATATTACTCAAGCTGAGCTATAAATGCTATAGCTGATTAACCTCTAAAAGTCTGATGGATTCTATGGTCACTCTACTGTCTTAAGTTTGATTTGTTATGCTTTTTTTTTATTTTTCCTTGCTTTATAGGCTTGGAACCGAATTGTTGCTTTGAGAACTGGACCTCGGAGATCATCACTGTGATTACAAACGGGAAGGACAACTGGGACACAAGCAGAGAATGAGTAGTGGATCTCAGCAATTTTGCAAGAAGCTTTGCTTACTCTGCTCTCTTCTGTGCCATCTATGCTTTACAGTGCTCTGATTCATTACCAGTTTATGCACCCAACAACAGCTTCTGACATGTCTCTCCCATTAGTTGGCATTCCTGGTAATATTGAAGGACTGCAACGATATGAGCTAATATTGCCTTCAAAATTATGTTTGTGTCTTGCCAAAGTTCACAGGGGGAAGGAGAAATTAGAAACTTCCATGGATTTCCTTTAAATCAGGCACAGAACACTACTTCAGCAAAATATTCTGTGTGTATTTAGAGGTTAAT
>VYZW01041501.1:0-10108 GCA_013401315.1 Balaeniceps rex | reverse complement strand
AAGTTGTAAACTTAGAGCAAGTACCAATACAAATATTTTACTCCTCAATCTGCAGGCTTCCTTGGCTTTTTATTTTACCTGTACCACTGAAGGCCTCATCTGATATTTAGGTTGCTTACTTCTCACAATGAATATTCCCCAGTGAATTAATTACATGGTGCTATTATTTGCTCCTTTGAACTAAAGTCAATGTAAAGAACATAACTTTATCTGACTTGTCATACAGCATTTATCATTACATTCTTCCTATTCACTGTTGTAGTCCAGCCTTAACACCAGATTCCCAATTATTTGAATACTTAAATTTAGGATGATAGCTATATGATTGCATTACTATATTACATTCAGATAATGAGCTGAGTTCCTTTCAATTATTTAAAAAAAAATTAAAAATATACCATCATAATGTTATTTTTTTATATTTTACTGAAACATCACATTTATTCTGCCCAGAAATACATACTACCTATAAATTACTAACAGGTAAATATAACAATGTGCATCCCATTAACAACTTAAAATGACAGGTACCTGTATGTTATACCAGCCCTTAAAGAGACAAAAATGGAAAAGCACAATACATTTTTCATTCATTCTATAGAAAAAAATCAAATGACAACAAGCAACCTCTAAGAAAACATTGGTGTCAGGTGTGTTTTTACACATGCTGTCCATAATTTATGAAGCTGAATAACAACATGTAGCTGTCAGGGAAGTTAACATCAGAATGAAAAGGGCAAAGAGGTCTCCACTATTTTCAACAGTGTACACACGCATACTGTCTTTATAACTATAAAGCTTTTTAGCTTTTTATCTCAGTACACAGTTGTAAACAGCAGCAAGAGAGGTACCTACAACTTAACATATTTTTTTGTGAAAATTGCTTGAGAAATACGTTTTAAAAACAGTACTGTCTGCATGAAGATCTTTAATTACTGCCTTTTAAAGTTACACTAAAAATACTGAATTATTGGTTCTCTGAAGAACAAGAAATTAGTCTCAGAATAACTGACTCTGCAAATAGTTTAGATTTATGGGAGCCCAATCATTTGTTTAGGGCAAAAGACACATTCTCCCTTGACATCAAAGGGAGCAGGATTAGGTTCTAAAGCTTTACCCTGAAACTTGCAGTTCATTTTCAGGACTATATAGGTGTGGATTTGTCAGGGGAATTCAGAGAGCTTTGCCTTCCTTTACACTGCCACCAGCTTTGTTCAGTGCAGTATATGCTCCTTAGTGTGCCACAGTCATGGCTGTATGACTGCATAGCTCCTCCCATACAGATTATGTACCTCCACCCCATGACTAAGGTCTGAAACAGAAATAAGGTTTAAAGTATCTTTTGATATGCTTTCCGGTAATATTCTGAAATGCTTGTTTTTATCCCTTTTTCTGGGCATTTCAGGCATAATGAGATGAACCCCATGCATACTAAAATATTTTTTAGGAACATAGTGAGCCTTCATTCCGCAATAAATTGTTGTGAGTGGACCTTTGAAGACAAAAGGAATACAAGGAACCGCTTGTCTGAATGCAATTGAAGAATTTGCACTTTCCTTTTAAAAAAAGTGGATTACAGTAATATCTAATGGAATAAAACATATTTAAGTATTTAATTTCCCTTAATGAAAAAAAAAAAAATCCTGATTTGCTCGTGTGTTACAACACCACCTTCTAAAACAACTAATGATTTAAATTAGTTGTTTTCTTGTGCAGGTAATAACATCACAGTACTCAGACAAAATAGCCATTTCTACAAATTCTTTTAGTTGAACGGGATTTTAAAAACATAAAATGGTCCAGTGACATTCTCACTGGAAAATTCCAACAGAAACAAAGTAGTCAAATAGGTGTTGTGTCTTACCATGATGTTTGTACTAGCTAAACCATATTTGATATGGAAGACACCTGGCATTTGAAAAGCAAAATGTCAGTATTTACGTTTTATTTACACACTAAATCACCAATTAAGAAAATTTATTATATAAATAAGTTACTAAAATCACTTAAAGACTCCATCATCATGAATTGGTAACAATCAGTTAGAAATAGATTGAAATAGTATTCCTGGGCCAACTTTGTCATTTTAGAATCACATTTTCCTTTGAATTCATAGGTGTATATGTCCACATACATATGTGTATGTGAACTCTAAATAGGTAATTTATTAAACTTTAGTTTGTTACCAAAAGAAGATAAATATTTTCCCCCTTGACTTACAGAGTTGCACTGTATTAAATTAAGCACAAAGGCTTATGAACATGCTTCATTTACTACACCAATTATTTCTTTATTTCAAATGGATAACTTGAAGTTGTGAATGAATAAACAATTATAGGATTGGGACCTTTTATATTAACTTGGAAAAAAGGTATATAATACATTTCTTTCAGAGCCTGGTTTACTCTGTCTCCATTAAACTTACATGAGCACGTACCCATTAGATATTATTATTTCCAGTACTGAATTACCGTATTCTCCAGTGCCATCTTCTTTCTGTACTTTCAAACAAAAACACATACGCTTGTAAAATGAACTTTGATTCATCCAACATTACGAATTTAATAGTTCTTTAAGCTTGAGAGAGGTATTTTAAATCCGTATTAAAGACAGAGCATTATTCAGGAAATCCTAAGATTTGGAAAGATTCAAGTGCATTGGTGTAAGATATTATCCCTTTGTGCAAATAATATCCATCCAGAGCTGAAAGGGTGTGTTTATATGTCACAGGATATTTAAAGCTAGCTGTGTCCAACTGTATGGCTGAATCCTGAAGTCCACAGACAAGGAAGGCTTCCTCTAAAAATCAAAGGATTTTTGTCCAAGTACTGAGGAGCAAAACGACATGAGTAGGAAAAGACATAGTTAATTCATCAGATATAAATGCTATTATCCCATTCTATGATTATTCACAGTTTTACCTGTACAGAGGAAAAACAGAAAATCTTTCAGACTAGGACATTCACTTTCGCCAAACACTCCTTCACAACACACAATTAAAATATTTCCAGTAAATCTGGTGGCGGTGGGGAGCATCAGCCTCCAGCAAAGGGTCCTTCATCTGAACATCAGCATTTTCCCCCGTGCTCGTCCAAAAAGGTTGTTTTTAAAAGCCACTCCAGTTCGGTACGTCCACCTGGAAATTCCTCGCCCCGGCAATGCTTTCAGCATCGGGTGTTTCAGTTCCTGCGACGCAGCCTATTTACACCCACAGAGACGGGCATGAACGATAACAGTAACTCCAGCAAGTGTCCCAGATCTGACACATCTCATCCGCTGGGGCGGGGGGAACGACGGACTGCCACCTTCATGGGTTCATTTTAAGACGCCTTTTTAAGTCTGCCTCCTGCGAGGTGGCATTTTGCAGTCCTCCTCCCCACCATCCTTAAGGAACGCAAAAATAAAACCCAAAACGTGTGCTTTTTTCAACGGTCATTTCATCACAAATCACTGGCTGCCTTCCTCTCAGCGCAGGCCTAAGCGTAAACTCCGGTCTTGTTCCGCACACCAGAAGGGGAGAGAAAAGAAAGAGAAACTCAGGCAGCAGCTGAAGGGGTGGGGAAGGGGAGAGACAGCCACGCAGCGGAGACTCAGTTGTGCCCGCCACTGCCAGGCGAGACAAGGCGGAGGAAACTACTCCAGCTGCAGCGGAGCTAGAAGGGGAGCAGCGCAGTAGCGGCGGCGGAAGCGACGCTGGTTGAGCGAGTGAGAAAGAGGCAGCGGAGGGAAAGGGGAGGCTGTTGGTGTTTGGCGCCGGTGGAGGGAGTCATTCCTGCAGCTGCACTTCCGGTCGGCATTTTGTTCTGAGAGGGAGCGAGAGAGAGACACACACAGGATCCTTTCCTTTCCTTTCCTTTCCTTTCCTTTCCTTTCCTTTCCTTTCCTTTCCTTTCCTTTCCTTTCCTTTCCTTTCCCCTCCTCCCCCTCTTCTTCTTCTCCCCCCTACCCCCCCGCTCGCTACCGACTCACTGTGCCTAGGCTGCCACCTCCCCCACCTTCCTGCACTCGTATATACAGAGGGAGCGGCGGCGGCCCCTTGGCAGCTGCCCCCCTCTCCGGCCACCCCCCTGCTCCCCTGCGGCTCGGAGTGTGTCTCGGAACCGGTTTGGTTCGGGCCGGCCCTGCACAGCCCAGGTTGATGTTGTGAAGCAAGCTCAGGGGGAAGGGATTTGTCTCGGTCGCTCACCCCCCAGCTCTACATGTTCGCTGCACTGAGGAGGAGACGGAAGAGGAGCCAGCCCCCCTCCCGGCCCGGATTATTGTTGTTATATTATCTCCCCTCCTCCTCCTGCTCCGCGGCGGCGGCGGCCTAGCAGCGGCGGCAGCTCCTCTGAGGAGGGAGGGGGCGGATTTCTCTCCCCCTCTCGGATTCTTGTTGGATTCAGACGCCGATTTGCTCAGGTAATCCCCCCTCCTTGTCTCCCCTTCCCCTCCCTGCCCTCTCCAGCAGCGGGCCGTGCCTCCTAGCCTAGGCGGCCCAGTGCTGTCGGGAGTAGAGGGGATTAGCTGTTATCCGGGGTAGAGAGGAATAAGTGGCAACCAGAGGTGTTTATTTCGCAGCCCTCCTTCCTGCTCGCTCGGGTTTGGTGGAGGAGATTGGTTCCTCCCGGGCTACCGGGAGGCCTAGGCCTGGTGGAGAGCGCAGGCCCGTCGGCCAGCGCCTTTACTCTAGCTCGGGGATTAGAAAGGCGAAGCGGCTTCTCAGTGACAGGCCTCAACCCAGAGAGGAGCAGGAGGAGGAAACAATACAATTAGCCGCAAATGTGCACTGATCCTTTTGCCATATTTACAACTTCACCAGGACAAGGAAGGAAGGTCCTAGTGCAGACAGCCCTCTGAAGTGGGGAAGGAGAGTGGAGGAATAGGGGATGAGACAATGTAAATACCCAGAAACAAAAATACTAGCTCTCTTTGCTATTACCTTCTCCTTCTAACCAGCTCCATTCTGAACATTCAAAAGATCGAATGCACATGGATTTATAATGTACAGAGGTTTAATCTCTAAGTTATATAGCGATTGATTAGTGTGTTAATCACTTAGTATATTTATAGCATAAAACTAGCGCTTGTGGGATGATTGACACAACACGGACACCTGCAGACCCAGGAAATACAGATAGGCAAGCATATTGTTTCAGGTACTCCACACAATCTCAATGTTCATGTATACGTTACAGGAATATGTACTAAATTCAGATGAAATACTATTTTATACTCTTGACAAACAGAAAACGGGAGAGGGGTCGTG
Organism: Balaeniceps rex; assembly: GCA_013401315.1. Taxonomy (NCBI): domain Eukaryota; kingdom Metazoa; phylum Chordata; class Aves; order Pelecaniformes; family Balaenicipitidae; genus Balaeniceps; species Balaeniceps rex. Next base: position 4,860 of record VYZW01041501.1, on the reverse strand, counting down.
TGTAAAGTGCTACGTTTATGACATTTCAGGGGCCAAGGTGAAGATGAGATCTTACCCTAAGTATTTGAGAGTCAAGAGTAAATTTAATTAAGTGAAAAGTGAGGAACGCTTAAAAAATGTCATCCTTTCTTGTCAGGCCATATCACTTTGAGATCCTGAGGTTGTTATTGGCTGTTTGTGTCCATGATGTTTGAATATATAATCAGGTGTCATTTTAACAGGTCAAATGTGTTTTGTAAATGACAGTTGATGAAGTGTCAGGTCTTTATTTATAAATGGTAGCTAACTTACAGTAAAGTAAATCTTGGACTTACTGTGGTATACAATTGAGAGTGTTATTAAAAATTGAGGTAGATTTAAAACAAACACCCTATGAACTACTAAAAATACTCCTACAGAAATTATATAACTGAGGGGAAATTTTAAGATACCAAGTTTCATCTTTCATATAGAAAGGAAATTTGTAAATGGCAAACAAGTATCAACATTACATAATTTGTCTATTTTTCATTATGTTTTTTAGTTGTTCAGGCAGATCTGTTGTAATAATAAGTGGTTAATGTAGCTAATAAAGTAACTTTCTGGTATATTGTGTTTAGAGTCTTATAAACTGTGCTATCATGTCTCTGAGTGCCCTGATACATGTTTAAAAGGGTGAAGTTAATATAGCTGTCACGTAGAAGGCTTGTTTTTAATGCTGTAAATCCNGCAGAAGTAGTTGTAGTTCTTGGGTAGTTTTCATCATCAGGAAGCGACATGAGCTCTAGTGTTTCTTTTGCCGTCTGTTTCAAACAGTTCTCATTTTAACAAAAATGGGTTTGTTAAGCTAACAGTAATGAACTACTCTGACTTATTTTTCATTTAAGGAGGTTTGCTTTAAATATACCAGATAAGAGCAGGAAATGAGCTACTGTAGTTATGTAGTTCCTGTCAAGTTTATTTTGCCAGGGTTGTGTTTATGGCACGCTTTTTTTTTTTTTTTTTTTTTAAAAAAATCAGAAAGCATGTACTTTTCTGGTATGAAAAAATAGGTGTATTCATAGAGGGAAATTTAAGATGCTGCCTGTTTGTAATGAGTTCTTTTGATTTTGTCCTTCTGAGCCATATATGGCTAATCCTGAATTAGTTGCATTATCACAGTTTACATAGCTGTAAATTTCTTTATTTCAGAAAAATATATTTAGCATACAGAAATACTTAACGTGGAAATGTTTATAAGATGACTTATTTTTGGTTTAGATTGTATTTTTAGCACATTTAAGAGCGTGTGTGTGGGAAGCGGGACTATCACTTTCATACTCCTTTTTCCCTAGTGTTAGGAGTTTATACTGGTCCACTGTTTATCACAAGAGCTAGCTGCTTAAGGAGGATGTAGTTATTTTATTCATGTTATAGAAATACAAAATTAATTATTCTTGAGGTGTTAGTTGTAACAATTATTTTAACTGAAAAAGGAAAATATTTTATTCTTGTTATCTTTTATTTTGTGCTTTTGATTTTCTTGTACATTTTGAATTTGTTTCCTGTGTACAGGTTTTATTTCTTTTTTTTTTAGCCTTTTGCTGTCTTTTAAAGCTATATTTATACTTTTTTTTTTTTAAACATACCAATAAAAGAAATTATTTTTTACATTCAAAATGTTTAAATTTTGATTTAGGAGAAACAGAACAGGATCAGAGAAGCAAAATTATACCACTAAAACCATTTGTAGATCCCTGTTCTACATAAGAGTACATGTACCCTGGTGCAACCTCATTGCATGTTTGAGACTCCGTGTACATTAACGTTCATATGACTCTTCTTGCAGAATCAAGGCAATAGATGGTTCTAACCCAAGGAAATGACTATGTTTTTTTTGTTGTGTTTGTATGATGATTAAGGCAATACAGCCTTAATCCTAAATGTTTCATGTGTATATTCCTCTGTGATATAAATAAACTATATTTTGAAGGATACTAGATGAAAAATAGTCAAAGTGTGAATTTGAGCCAGGAATTGGTATAACAAGTTTCCTATTGCAATTTTCTGTGTGTTCAGTGGCAAGTGTGGTACTTCTATGTGTGTATTATATTACAAAGTGTTAAAGTCATGATATTAAATTTATATTAACATTTACTTCATAACTATTGCACAAGAAATGCAAAGTTAGTGGACAATTGCTAGTAACTAGAAGGAAAAAATATACTTCTATTCTGAATATCTAGACATAGGGAAGGAATTAAGTCTTCAAATTCAGAAATTTATGCTTTCTAGGAATTATTCTAGAGGAGTATATAATATTCATCAATGTGTGGACATTTTGACAGCAATTATGGGCATACTTAATTGGAAAAATATGAGTTGTGATAACTTTAGAGTTTGATGTCTGGTAGGTGTGTGGTGGATCATCCAGTGTTAGAACAGCTATTTAGTGTTGCAAAATACATCACTAGAAATATTTAACACATGAAAAAAATGTCCATTTCAATATGATACTGCTTATTTTCAATCTTGCCTTTCATATGCCTTTATTAGAAGTAGTACAGGTTAGGTTAGCTTCTGATTTTGAATCATCAGCAGTAACGAGCACTCAGTTGCACAGAGATACCTACAAGGAAATGCTCAAAATTGGCGATACGTGTGTATTATTGCTAATAACCCTGTATAATAATGATCCTTTTTAATAATCAAAAAAGGAAGTCCTTTTGAAAGGACAATTGTTAAAGGTTTGTATTCTAACAACCTTTAATATAATTCATCTATATTTGTGTTTTTATTTTATTAGTTTTACATGCATGCTTCTTCGTAGCTGATCCTGACCCCCAAAGTATGTGGGAGAGAAGTGCTTTATATTGACATCTGCTGCACCCCAGGAGTGAGGAGATTGTGCAGGACCTATGATTTGTGTCTCACTTCCTGTCCCTACTGTTCGCTATGGAAAATCTCACTAGCAAAAGGAGAAAGGATTTTGGCCCATTTGTATGTAGAAACTAAAAGGAATTCTAGTCAAATTGAACACAGTTGTTGATACTGTACTTGAAGGTGACTACTTGGTTCACACAAATAACTAAAAAAAATAAACATTAAAGAACATTTTTCATGTTAAACTCTTTAAGTTAGGAAAAAAATGTAGAAAAGTTTATTGCTTTTAGTATGTGTATCAGTTGGTTCTAAGTGGTTTTCAGGTCAGAGATCTCAAAATTCTTTATATGAGTAGATATTTTCATTTTTCAGATTATTGCTGTGGCTTGATTTGAAGCGCTTTGTTTCTTGCAGGAGTGTGTATGTGTAGACATGCAATGCATTTTACAGGAACAGTGTTAAAAAATGCTAGGCTGCAAAGTCAGGGACTCAGATAAGGAAACAGCAGACTAAGATTGCAGAAACAAACGTAATCCAGCCCCCTTCTCCATATGCTGGGCCTTTAACTACATTACTGTATTTCCCACTTACCCTTGTGGCCCCAATTCAATGCCTCATACAATGCATGGGTAATTGTAGCTGACTGGTATAGTGCTATAACCTAGTTTATATATTTGTTTTTCTTTGCTATTCAGTGTGCAGTCTACTGCCTTATTACCTGCTGTATACCATCCAAATCTTTCATGAATGCTGAAGTGTTTTCATCTATTAATTTATAGGAATTATCTCAAAATACATATTTGCTCTTCACAAACATTAGAGATTTTTTTTTGCACATCTGTAAAATATTATTTCCATTTTACAGATGGAAGACTGAAACTGAGTCAAATAGTGAGTTTGAAAATTGCTTATAAATGTTGTGTAATTTGACATGCTTTATTCTTGAGACTTTTAGAGTTACTTTACAGCACTTAGGAAGTTCATAACGTTGTTTTCTTTGACTTTATTTGTGTTTGTGAGTGCCCTGCATTTCAACGTGTCAGGCCCATTGTTTCTCATGGTGAATTCTGAAGAAGTATAGAATGGGTTTTCGCTGATGGCCTTAAACGTTTATTCGGTTTCAGCTGTCTTGATCATGCCAAGAGCTGGACAAGAATAGATTTCCTGTACTGAAAAAATTAAAAAGAATCATCCTCCATATTGTGAAGAAACCAAAATCTCTTAAAGTTTATCAGGAAGAACAGAGACGACAACTAGATAATAACCCAAATCCCACAAGTAATTAAATGGCTTGCCTGCAATATTGGAGACAGAGATTCAAAATACTACTCTGTTAACTTCCAGCAGGAACTAGAGAGTATCATAAGCATTGGTTATTGTCTGTTAGGGGTAAAGCTCTGCCTCTTAAACTGATAATTGTTGCAGTTGATGTAAATTGGTTGAATGGAAACCTCTGCAGCCTAGTGGTCAGACCATTTCATTGCAATGTCAGTCTGTTGTCCAGCTGCTGTACAGCTCTGTTAGGAAAGCAAGACTGTTAAGAGGTGTAGTAAGCATGTTCCTAGCCAGAACATTGCTTTTGGGATGTAGGAAGTCCAGGTTGAAATGCCTGATCTGTATCAAGCAGAGAAGTTCTTGACCTTTTCCTCCCCCATATGGCTTTTCATGTTCTAATCGTATGCTCTAGGCATGACCCAGAGGCTGTGGGTGTATTATGGATCAGGTAGAATTTTTATTTCTTTCTTTCCTTGTGATGGAAGTTTTCTGTGAAAATAAGCTGGTGTGGTGGTTTTGGTGGTGTGGTGTTTTTTTTGTTTTTTTTTTTTGTTTTTTTTTTTTAAGAGGAGTTGTATTTTACAAACAGGCAGTTTCCAGCATGTCATGGTTTAACCCCAGTTGGCAACTAAGTTGGCAACTAAGCACCACACAGCTGCTCGCTCACCCTCCCCCCGCCCCAGTGGGATGGGGGAAAGAATCGGGGGGGAAAAAAAAAAAAAGTAAAACCCATGGGTTGAGATA
>VYZW01041500.1:35271-65486 GCA_013401315.1 Balaeniceps rex | reverse complement strand
CCCGCCGGGCCCCGCGGGGCGGGAGACCGACTGCGGCGGTGAGCCCGCGGGTCCCGCGCACCCCCGGCCGCTGTTGCCTCTCGCTGCCGCCGGACCCCTCGCCCGGCGGCTGGCCGGGGGTGCGCGGCCTTGGGCTGCCTGAGCCGCCGTGATTCAGCGTGTCTGCAGTAGTACTTGTGTAGATGCCCCCCACCCCCCCGGACTCCATTTTCAGAAATGTTTCAGCCCCGAGAGCGGCGCTCATGATTTTTGCTTCCCAGCCCTCCTCGTCATCTGCATCTGCTCATCTGAAGTCTCCAGAATCCTCACAGTGCCGCCCTGCGAGGGTGTGCTTTATTTTCCGCCCTGACCCCGCCGCAGAGCCCGCAGCGGTCTCCAGGGAGAAAGCGGCAGCAAGGCGAGGGTGAAGCCTCACCCGCCACGGCCTCCCCGCAGCGGGAGCATCCCCGGGGGATGCCTCCCCAGCGTGCTGAACACCTGCACCTCGGGAAGAGCCAGTCCTTTGTAAGGACTGTGCAGCGTTGTCAGCAAGCACTGTTATTCTTACACAAATAGACCATCTATCCATCATTTTTGAGCATAGTCTAGACATATAAAATCTAATACAAGTGGGCCTAAGTTACGACGCAGGCACACAGTTCCAGCAGGGTTACCATCAGCTTCCTGCAAACCTGTTTTATCTTCATTTCTGAGGCAACTAATTGGCACTGTATTGCACATCTGTAATTTCCCAGAGAAGCGTGGCTGTGGGCAGGGGATGTGTGACCAGGCTGGCAAAAACTTGGACCAAATTCAATCCTATAATATAAACATTCACGTTACTACAACCGTAGTAATATCTTCAGAGTGATATAGAAACCTGATATAAGATACACAGTGGTAGAGCAGGAATGTGTCAAGAACATAAATGTTTCTGTTTATTTAGAAAGCATTAAGATTTTAATTGAAAAATCATTGAAGTTTTCATAGCATCCCCTTGTTTTGATACACGGATACGCGCTCGATACAGGTGACACTACGCAACCCTTTGCATTCCTGGATCCCATTTCTTAGGGTCATTTGGTTTTAAAGAACTTGGGTAGCAAAAATATTGCTCAGCGATTCCCTTGGATTTTCTGTCAAATGAATTACAGTGTACTCTTGCCCCCTAGGGGAAAACCCAAGTTATAAAATGCCACAACTGCTGCTGTGAAACATAGTAATTATATGCTAAACTGGGCTAAATTGAAACCAGCATAAAATAGGATATTTAAAGTGATCCTGTGATTTACTATGGTATAGTTAATTTACAATATGTTAATAATGAAAATTGCATTTCAGGCAATTGTTTGGCTGGGCTAACGCTACCAGGGGAGAATTCTTTGTCAGCAGGTATCCATTTCAGCTCCAAAGAAATGTACAGATATGAGTTTTCTCCCTAAAATGTATAGATATTTTTGAAGCCATTCCCTATTCTTGTATATGTACAGAACACTCAAGTAAACAAAGTCTTTGTATTAAATATGAATGCCGTTGTTGTTTCCAGCCCATTTCTGCACAAGTGTTTTCCAAGAAGCTCTTGCACTTGTTGCTATGCAATGCAGCTTTCACTGAAATGAAAGCAGCAGGGCTGTAGAAGTATTTCTCAATTTTCCTGTGCTGTGCCAAGTGAATTACAAAGATGGCCGCAGAAAGGCGTTGCATAACTCTTCTCTTACTTTCACTTACTCTGTTTTAAGCACTTTCCCACGCTTATTTTATTCAATAGGCAGTTGTGTCAAACCAAAACATATAGATGCAACTGAATTTGTAAAAATATGGATACTAGGGCAAATTTTTGCATCCCAGAAGGAAAATTCCTGCATTTACATTGCTAGGTACCAAGCAATGTACCAAGGAAAACAGACACCTGGGACAGAAACAGAGACAAAAAACCCATAGATACTTAGTAGCATAGTAAGTCATTAGTGTCTACATTTGAGTTTGGCCTTGCAGAAACCTTTTAAATACATTTTTCCACAACTACCTGCAACTTTTATTTTCTATAAAAGACATGAATCTGTGCAGATACCCTAATCCTTTTTCCTTCCCAATGCACTGTTTCTTTTCACCACTTATCAAATACCTGGTTGCTAGAAGGTTGCATGCTAGTCAGAGTAGTAGCTGTACTAACTGTCTTGAGCTCTGAAACATCAGCTCCAACACCCCCCCCACACACACACAAACACTTAAATGAGACGCAAGAGGTGTGTGTCTTACTAAGGCTCTCCAACTTCTTGTAGAAACCAGAAGTTCTCATACGTGAGACTGTTTGTTTTGTTTTGTTTTTAAAAGAAGGAAAAGAAGGGAAAGGAAAAGGACAGCCTTGTCCTGAAGAGTTACTGCCTACCACAAATTCACTCTATGCGGGCTGAAACTGCCCGCACCACCAGAAGCCTTCCCGGAGAGAGTGCTTCTCCAGCAGCTTGCAGGGTGTCCCGGCTTCCCCCCGGAAAGCCTGAGGGTCGCTGGAGCTGGCCAGACAGAGCCACGACCTGGCCAAACCAGGAGGATGAGTGCGGCTTACCACCAGATCCAGAGGTTCACTCTGCCCTACATAGATGCTTCCTACACACTTGTGAGGGTGGGGATAGGGTCTGTTCATACTGCAGAAAATAAACTTTTATAAGCCAGAACCTAAAATTCTTGAAAACATACAAATTAGCAGTCAGAGATTATATGAATTTATAAATAAAAGCATGGAAAACTGTTAATTCTTGTCTGTAATTGCAGAGATTGAATATGATGGCAGCAGCAGCAGTTCTGAGGTGATAATGAGGTTTGATATAAATGACTTTCTGGTTTGTTAGGACAGAGGGACAACCTTGGGCGTCCTCCACTAAAAACTTCACAAAATGATGTGAGTTGACACTGTCATATACCAGGAACAATGAGAAGCCTCATGAGGCACCCTTATATGCATTTTTATTTGCTTATTCCTACAAGGGGGGGGGCACTTAAATTCTACAGACATTAATTATGAAAGGAGATTACATAGTATCTAATAAAACATTTCTTAACAATATACTCTCACATTTTAAAATGGAATGGATTCAAGAATGGAGGGAGGTTCTGTGAGGTTACTTAAAAGATCTTGTTTATGAGTAAAGAGGAAGCAAATCATATAGATAGGTAAAGACAAGAATTTTTTTGTTAGTATAATGAAAATCTTTGTCTAATGCAAGGATTATCATTAGTCTAGACCTAGTTATTACAAAAAGAGAAAGAATAATAATGCAGTTAAAGTACTTATTTACAGGAAAAGTCTCAATAATAGTAAAATTATGTTTAAAATTGTTACACACACATGCGCATGTGCATGGACACTTCTTAGTTTCTATTCCTTCCCCTAGAGATTGCTCCTCTGGGCATTCAGACCAGTAGCTCCAGGCTGCTGGAGGGAGTAACACCAACAGTCATCGGCCACTGATGTCCTTTCTCGGGAGAAACATGATGCTAATGGTGGTGGTTTCTTCTTCCTCTCCCCAGGACCCACTTTGGGTCATTTTTATATGTTTGCTAACATGCTTTTACACCTTTCTTTTTCTTCACTGGCCTGCAGCTTCAGGTTACATCTGAATTCGCCATATATAATGCTATTTATGTATGTTAGATACTATTTCTTTGATCTCTTTGTTACCCCTAAAATAAATTTTATCAAGCCAGGTCTGCATTTTTTAAACTAAGCATCAGTGAGTTGTTTATATCTGTAGGTGCTCCAGTACCCAACCCATGCCCCGTCTCTTTGCTAATGTGTAGCCCTGCAACATGGCACTGCTGTTGCTAGCAACAGGCTATAAGCTTTGCACTGAGTTTGCATGGCCTCAGGACCAAGGCTTGCCAGGCCTGCTCTGTTTGAGCTTGTCCTGACTTGCCTGCAGCTTGTTTTGCTTGGCACAACTGTGACAGCAATTTCTTGAATTGACTCTCTGTATCTAATTTGTTTTACTCTCATTTATCTTTGCACAGTACAACTGCAGTTTTCTGTAGAGAGCAGCAACAAACAGTTGTTCTAGGTGGGACGAGATATTTAGTACTCTTACACAATGACGTAGCATGGAGAAATACAGGCCTGGTCATATCGCAAGGTCTCTGCTGTTGTGAGACACCGGATGAAGGAGTGCAGGCAGGGGCGATAAGACGTTGTGTGTGTGTTATGTGGATAACACAATACTAATAAAACAGGAGCCTAAAGCATGGTGCAAAATTGTGCAAAGATGCATCAGCAGAGGCAGGAGGGGAAAATGACCCTTTCCTAGCCTATAGGTGATAACCAGGTCATCCTATACTAGCCTGAAATATTATTTGTATCGTAGATGCCTCTGGATTTGAACAAAGTAAACGCTGGGAGCTATTAGGAGCTGTTGTCACATTCTTCACAACACAATGTAATGCATGGCACGGAGCCAGGCTGAAAGAAAAGCAGCTTAGTGATTCAGAAGTTTCTATTTCTCTACTGGCAACTGTTCCAGCTTCTTTTGCAGCTTCAGACATGAGCTGAAGTTTCACTTTCGGGTTCACATTAAATTACTCACAGATCACATGAGGGCTGAAGCACATAAAAGGGAAGTCATAACAACAGTGAGCAGCACTCCCTTGACTTTGAAGCTACCTTAAGACAAGCGAGCAGAGAAGGAAAACCATGAGGTAAGTGAGCAACCCAGTCTCTGAAAGATGCTTTTTTGCTATGCCATGGGAAAATAAAATGCTTATTATTTACATAAATGCAAGCAGTGAGGGACTCTGGGGATCCAAACAGGAGAAAATATTTTACAGAATATTTACTGGAAGAATCAAGATAAAATACAGATGCTATTGAATATTGTAATGTTATTGCTTCTCCAGCAAGTGCCAGTCTCTGTGAACAGAAGTGACAGAAAAACTGTGCGCATGCAGTGCAGGGATGAAACCCAGGCTGCAGTCAGCCATAGTTGGCTGGTGCCCAGTCAAATGCGTGACTGGCACTGATGCATTTGAGAATTTACTTTCTGATCTCTACTACTGCGAGGACCAGCAAACAGGGCAGTGCAGGTTCTGGGCTGCAGCTTGGAGCATAAGAGGGGGGGTAACATTTTCTGAAGACTCACATATGCACAGAGGCACACACACACGCAGTCTCAAACAGGGCAAAGCCAAGATGTTTATGACAACTTTGGAAATTGCATTTACCAGTTATGTGTTGAACTAAGCTAAACTGTAATTAATTGGCATCACAAACCTGTTTTTGTGACATTTATGAATATTCATTTTCCACAAATGTCTTTTCAATAATTACTCTTCACTGTTGTTTTCATCCATGGACATTGTCATGGTTCTCAGCTGAGGCAATAAAAAACAAAACAATACACGTTTCATTTTTAGTTGAATGGGACTACTCAGATGCTTGAAGCTGTTCTTGCTGATTTGGGAGCCAGTATCTGTTCTGTGGTATTCACCAGTAGCCAAAGGTTTCTAACAAGTTAGTGATAATGATAGGAATTTACTCTCACTTCCCCTTCATCCCAGAAGAACTGCAATTACCTCGCATGCAGCTTTCTAATTAGGAGCTGTTGTTAATACCAATCAAAAACATCAGTTAGGCAGAGGATATTATTTGAGAAAGGCAAAGAAGTCTTTAAGATAAACTTATGCATTAACAGCATTTATAAAGACCATTTTTGTCTGACCTTCCTCCAGTGCCTCTCTGTCAGATGGCTTGGGTGGAAACATGCATTCAGTGTCACTTTCCCCAGTGTCCTTCCCACCGTCACAGAACCTGTAAAAAGTGCTTCCCGATTCCTCCTTGTTTTGCCTCCTCATAATTTTCCAGTCTTTCCACTCACTCCTTTTTTTTTTTTTACCCAAAAGACACCTCCTGTTTTAAATGTTTGTGCAGCTGAGCGGCAGCACACGCTGTACCACGCAGGCTGTTAGGCCCCCTAGGTTTTACAGGAGGGAGAGCAGAGAAGTCTTTCTAACAAAGAAGGATTTGACTGAGAAGCCTCAGTTACAAAGTCATGTATAATTCCTTTTTTAAGTGAGAGCATGGTATGGACTGAAGTGTTATCACCTCTGCATTGTAAAAGTTTGTCTTTGATAGACTGTGTGATAAAAGCTGGTCTGTGCACCCACACAGGGACACAGGCAGGCAATGGCAGGAGGGAGAACCCAAATAACACCCTGCCCCGGCGGCTCCCAGGCCAGTCCCAAGAGCCATCAGCCCATCCCCACGCACACGGAGGAGCACAGAGGCACAAGGGCAGGTGGGGGCTCCCCAAAGTCAGGGACACAAGCCCCCACCCGGGCCTCCCAGGGGACCCTCAGGCCCACGGGCCGGGGACACACCAAGCAGCAGGGGTCCATGGGAGGAACTGCCTAGGGATATGCGCCACATTAGGGGATGCAGGGAAAAGCATTTGGGGATTGCACAAGACTTATTATGGGATGTCTGGGGAGGGGACCAAAGGCAGGGAAACAAGGGATCTGGGTGATTTGAAAGAGAACAAATGCTGAAAAATAGAGAGGGACAAAGGGGTATTAAGGACCAGTTGTACGTCAACGGGGTCTGGTCAGTGTGCGTGTGTGCATGTGTCTAGGGGTGAGGCACTTGGGTAGAGAGGATCTCTGACCAGCTACTGGATGCCCAGAGCCAGCTTCTGGGGATCCATAGGGTTAGTGAGTCTGTGGTTTGTACCAGCAAGTGGAGTGGGGTTGCACCCCTGAGGGCCTGTACATCCAAGTGCCAGCAACTGGGGAGACTGGTGGGATCTGAGAGTCAGTCACTGGATACTCATAAAAATGGTGCTATGGTCTAACAAACAAGGATTTACAAATGCGGGAAATTCAAAATGAAATTTATAATCCAAGCCATAAAATATACAGAGACATGGGAAAGGCACTGTATCACTTTCTCTATATTTTGGGGGAAATTTTTTATTTGATTTACCTCTTTTGATTAGGCTTCAGCAATTGTTCCCAGCATAGATAGTATGTTCCTGAGGCCCAGAGGTACACCAGCTTTATCACAGAGACTAGCCCTCCTCTTTGACACCCAGACCACCAGCTCTGTTGCGATGTAAGAGGTGCCCTCATGCAGTGGCAAGGAGAGTTACCAAAAAGGAGAGTTACTAAAATAACTATTCAGCTCTTTAGACCTATGGCTTCCCACAGCTTTGGCTTGTTTGAAGTATTGTTGACTAGTGGCACCAGGTGAGATATTGCCTGCTTTTGAAGTACATCATGCCTGGTTTAAAAATAAGAGTAACAAAAAGCAAATAGAGTATAAGTAAGGTTTTCTTTGATTTTTTTCTAGTACCGTTTCCAGAAATTCCTTGAAAAGCGCCCTGCTACAGCTGCAATGTCATTTTACATGGACTTTGCCGAAGCAGGATGTGGATCTCGATAACCTAGAGGAAACAATAGGCGATCAGATAGAGTTTTTCATAAAATCCAACATCACAAATTATAATCTACTATCCTATGTATGCCACCTAAAAAATTCAAATGAGGAAGCCCTGAGAAATCTCCAAAAAGCTGAAGAAGAAATTAAAAAAAATCATCCAGATGAAATTGCCAGGAGAAGTCTTGTTACCTGGGGGAACTATGCCTGGATATATTACCGCATGGAGAGATACGAAGAAGCTCAAACTTATGTAAACAAAGTGGAAAACAGCTGCAAAAAGCTTTCAAGTACTGCTCAACAGAAGATTCAGCTTCCAGAGATCTATGCTGAACAAGGATGGGCATTATTAAAGTTTGGAGCAAAATACTACAAGAGAGCACAGAATTGCTTTGAAAATGCTCTGAAGAATGAACCCAATAACCCGGAATTTAATGCTGGCTATGCAATAGCACTATATCGTTTGGAAGGTATTTCTCACGGACGATACGAAGATGTAAGCCTGTCCCTCGAGCCCCTGAAGCGTGCAGTGGAACTGAATCCAAAGGATACTTTCATTATGGCATTACTCGCATTAAAACTTCAGGACTTAAAGCGAGTTGATGAAGGGGAGAGGTACATTGAAGAAGCAATGCAGAAAACCCCTGATCTTCCTTATTTCCTGCGATATGCTGCTAAATTTTACAGAAAAAAAGGACAAGTGGACAAGGCACTGGAGATTTTGAAAAAGGCTCTAGCAGTGACACCAAAATCTGCCTTTTTGCATCACCAACTAGGACTCTGCTACAGAGCAAAGCTGTTTGAGTTGAAAAAGCCTACAGGATATCCACAAGTTATCCAACAGCAAGTGGAGGAACTCATCCGACTTTCCATTTTTCATTTTAAAAGAGTGACTGACCAAAAGCCAAAATTTTTTTCTGCCCATACTGATCTAGCAAACATGTATGCAGAAGCAAAGAGGTATGAAGAAGCAGAAGAGACATTTCAGAAAGCGTTTCAGATAAATATTCTATCCCATGATGATAAACAAGAATTCTACTACAAATATGGCAATTTTCAGCGTTTTCATATGAAATTGGAATCTGAAGCCATTAGGTATTACATAGAAGGGCTGAAAATTGAAAAAGATTCTTATGGAGGAAAGAAGTGCAGAAATGCTCTGAAGAAATTGTTGGAACAGAGAATTCAGAGAGGTTTAGGAGATGCAGCAGATTTTGGTACACTTGGACTCGTTCATAATCTAAGTGGTGAGAAACTTGAAGCAATTGAGTGCTATGAGAAAGCCATTGCATTACATCCTGACAATGAAGAATATCTGAGTGCATTATGTGAGCTACAATTTTCCATCTCAAGCTTAAGCTCCCAAAAATCCTTCACACCAAAATAAACCCACCCAAACTGAAGGACATTTCAACAGACTTTCAAAACATTTTTTTTTTTTTTTTTTGAGGTTGAAGTTATAACCAGATGAAACATCTGGTGGCGTCGCCTTCTGGTGATAATGTAGAAACTGCAGATGATGATTTTTCATTTGTTTGTTCATTCACTAACAGAGAGCATGCTTGGACATACTAAATAATAGCTAAGCTATCTTAGTCTTCAATGCTAATGCTGGTATAAAGGTTGTGTTTAAGTGATGATCTGTAGAACACAGAACTTTTAAGCTGGAAATCAGATCTTACCTTCTATTGAGAAAAAGATAAGGGAATCATATTGTATTTCATCTATCCACTTACAAGGCATGCTTATGCGCGAATGGAATTTCTGATGCTTTTTCAAATATTTAAAAAGGTCTTTTTTTAGTGTTATTTAGAAGAAACTTCTATTGAAGACTTGTTCAGTTTACTACCTATGTTGTTTAACTATGAAAAATAACCACTGTTTGGCTAGTTCACTGGAAAGCTTACAACACATGTATTATTGTTGTGAACTATTAAAGAGCACTGTATCCATCAGCTGTTGCTTCTGGTATCTCTCTGCTGACCAATCTTCATGCTAATGGATGAAAGAAAGGGAAATATCCATTTAGAAAAAAGTAACAGGGATAAAGTTTTGGCTGGATATGAAAGGGTCAGGAGATAGCCCCATTTATTTTCCCCGAACTGTTAGCAAAGCTGGCTTCAGAGGTGTTACACCAAAGAATTAAACTGCACAAACCAACATCTGCCTAGTTTACCCAAAACCACACTCTCGGGAACCGCTACAGCAAACATCTGGAGAGGAAGGAAAGGCAGTCTTTGAAATGCCAAAGAGATGGCTATCTGCAGCCATGGTTGTGAGACAAGCCAGGGATAGAAAACACACACAAGGAATGTACTCAACTGGACATGGAGGGCAGAGTGCAGACAGAGCAAAGAGTTGCTCGAGCACCAGAGAACAGGGCAGCAGAACGCAAGGGACGTGGGAAAAGGGGTGGGTACTCACAGAGTCTATGTGAATGGAAGGAAGGGCTGAAAGGACAGAAAGAATGGGTGGAGGAGGTGATTGTCTTCAGATATCCAACTAAAAGTCAGTATTATTTACAACAGGCCAGCCTAATTCCACAGTATTTTACCTTGGTATAATAGATCATGGTGCTCAGGGAAAACTAATGCTGTACTTCCAAAGCACTTCTGAGACCTAGCCAGTAGCGCAGAACGAAGCAAACTGGTGACAGAGCCCATCAGGGAGGATGTGCACTTTTGTTTCCAGCCATCCTGGAGCATTCCTGCCCCTGCAACAGCAGTCCAATGTACAGACAGGATGACAGGCCTGAAGGAGTGCAAAATATGATTCCAGATGATGAAATATCAAGAAACCTCTCCCCTGTCAGCTCTCCCTCAAAGATTCTTTCATAATACAAGTGAAAGTGATCAGGAGCTTAACGGTGTACATAATACAAGCACACCTTCTTCTAAGAAAGGGCTGGGGCAAAATCCATCCTTATTTTCCAGCCACCTGACAGCTTCTCTTTTACAAACAAAGGTGGCCCTACCTAAGGAAAGAGCAGGGAGGGAGGAGAACAGGAGGGACTGGAAGCAGGACTGACACACCACTCCTGAAAGCTGGTAGGAACAACAGTAGTGTTGAAGTCAGGAACTGGTGACTACCAATGGTGCTGTGCTCAGCTATGTGGGCAAAAGGCTATGTTAAGCGACCTCACTGCCTTTCTCAGTCTCGAGGCTTCTAAGGTCAGCTTTGTTGCCATCCAAACCTCCGTGACAGGGAAGGGAGGGCAGCAGGGAAGAATTCAAGGAAGAGGTGGTGCAGGTTCCCAAAGCCTTGCTGGCACATCCGTGCTCCCCTCCGCACCCTGCCACTAGGGCGTCTCCTGCCTTTCTCCTGGAAAACGAACCTTGCAGGAATAAGGAGAAGCAATAAAGTATTTTGAGAAAAATGCGAGCCTGAATGAAGAGTCAGAGCAGTTCAATCTTCTCCACAGTGAAGAAATTGAACGTGAGGCGTAGTGATGCAAGAAATCTATTTATTGCACCTTACCTTCTTTGGGCTCCGGAGGATTGCGCTGGACAGCAGTACTACCCGGGGATGCTCTGTGCAAGCGCTGCCTTCTAGTTCTTGCCTGGTGCCTTGTAAATGAGGAGAAATGTTATTTCCCACAGGGTGGTGCTGCTGCATTGCCTGGCGTGGTGACACAGGGAAGAGGCTGAGCTTGAGCTTCGGGAACTGGATGAAACGAAACACACATTTTGCAGTGTCCAAGTCCAGTGGGCAAAA
Source organism: Balaeniceps rex (assembly GCA_013401315.1). NCBI lineage: Eukaryota > Metazoa > Chordata > Aves > Pelecaniformes > Balaenicipitidae > Balaeniceps > Balaeniceps rex. Next base: position 54,376 of record VYZW01041500.1, on the reverse strand, counting down.
CCAGAACCGCGCAGAAGCTCAACACCTCTCAATTCGCACCCAAGTAGGAATACATCACCGGAACCTACGCTAGCGGTGCAGGGGAAAAAGGAGTGAAGATAAACCTTCAGGAAGTATTCATTTATGAATCAAAAGCACCTTCTAAATTATATAGAAAACTCTACTGGAATACACCAGAATAGTCACTTAGAAGAAGGTATTATTTATTGAGGCAATCCCAACTAAGGACTTCGTTATGCTGACCATGAAGTACTGTTACAGCTTAACTTAAACAAGCTCTTCCTTCTCACATAAATTTGTAGCACTTTAGAAAGCAAACAAGGAATTGTTGTGGCAATATAAAATATATTCACCATATAGCAGCACAGACAACCTTTGTTTTTCAGGAGATAAATTATCATCCAAGCTAGTAGAAATGTTTCAGGCTCAAAGTTTTCTCTTTTTTTTTCTGAAAACAGTGTTATTTTTCAACAGAAGGTACTTGGCTTTTCCAATGCTGTTTTCACACAATTTTTCAAGGTACAATTTATTAAATGTTCCAAGGCTGATCTGATAAAAAATATCAATAGAACATAAGCAATTTCAAAAGAACGATCATTTCCCCATTTCAAACCTCACGGAATGGAAACAGATGGGAAAACTTCAGCAGTTGTAAGCAGTTTCACTTACTTACACTGAATTCCCATTCACTGCACGGAATAGAGTATTATCCCAGGCAGGATTCACCTGAGGTAGGATCCGTCTATTTCTGTCTCGGCCAGGTGTTACCCCAGCCAAGTCAGACCACGCTGTCCTGGGAAGCCAGACAGGCTCAGTGGTGCAGTGCTCCATTCAAGTTCGTATCCATCAGTGCTCAACAGGGCTGGTGGGAACATGCAGTGTTAGCTGGGGGAATTGTTCAGAACTAGGCTAGGTATCTCTGCCTACTGCTGCACCGTGCCATGCCAGGAAACATCCTCTGTGGAGAACAGCCTGAGTATTATAATCTCTGAAAAAAACATCACAGATACAATAAATCATTGCTTAAAACCAGTGTAATCCAGAGACTTCTATAATGCACCACCTGAAACATTTCACATGGCAGGATGAAGATGAGCTGCTCAGTTTGGGTTGTGTGGACCAGGGGATAGAAGTTTGGCATGAGGCTTTGCAAACCTGGATTGTATTCCCATTTCTTCCACCTGCAGGTCATTTCTTGTTAGGCTTCCTTCCTTCTGTATCTGAGCTGGGGAGATCCATGACAAGGCTGATATTTCACAGTGTGTTTTATGCACAGAAAGCATCATTCTGGTATATAAGCTTTTGTCCATTGGCTTAATTCAGAGCAGAAACAGCATTAGAAAACCCTGAAATAATTCTATCATTTCCTACAAAAGGTCTGTGTATAAAACCAGTTGAATGTTTTCTGTTGAATTAGGTATTTAAAACAAGAAATACTGCCTTAATTATAAGTTAAACACAAACCAGAAAAGCTTATGAAAAAAATATCTTGAAATAAAAAAAATTTAAAAAATGCTAATAATGTATTAGTATTGTTTACTGGGATAAAAATGCATATAGAATTATTCCAACAGGCTTTTATACTATGCAGTTCTGGCATGAACAACTGCTGACATGTCATGATGTGGTAAAAAAAGTAAATTTTTGTGAAGTAAATGACAGCCGTAACTTATAACTTGTTGAAATAGCTTATCTTCTTTGTAGACCACATATTCCCTACTTTTTGATATAAGATATTTTTGCATTAAGATCTGAAACAGTATCTGCATCACTACTAATTAATAAAGCCACCTTTTTTTTCCTCCCAAATGTGCATATTTTTCCTAACTCATTAAGAAATACTCATGGATGATTTTTGTCTTTTTTTATGAACATATGTTAAAAATCAGAATTCGGGCCCAGAACTCACTTGCCATACAGAGCTGAAAAAAGGTTATGTCATTAGTTCTAGGCAGTTTTTGCACTCCCATCTCTTAATCTGTGGCCTGTGCATGTAAGTCGTGCTACTGGCTCTGACCACACTTCTGAAGCAGGGCAGCGAGAGATGCTTTGTTTGCGCACAGACAACTGAAGTCAAACAATTTTAATGTTATATTTGAAATACGCATGAATAATAGAACTACTTGATACACATACTATTCATATATAAAAAAAATACATCATACCACTACGGCTGTACTCTTGATCTAAGTCAAATTTTTGAACATCAGTCTATTTTGCTTTCCCTTCTGAGGCACAGACTGGAATAGGACACCACGAGCAACCACTGAATACACTGCAGATGATTAACAAAACTACTAGTTCAGCATTAATAAAAATTATTTGGACTCTGATCAATTTGCTAATGAACAGCTAATGAAAGCAGCTTTATACAGCATCACAACACAGAAGTTATTTGCATTGCAAAATGTGAAGTTCCTCCATTGCTGACAACAGTTTCACTTTGGAAACGTAGAAACATCCCATTATTTATTAAATCATCACATCTGTAATGTACTGCATGAGCTACATTGAGTCTAGCTCCTGTGAAGCAGCTAGCTGCAGTATATTCCTCACACAAGTAGCAGGAAACCATCAGCAAATGGCAACTGTTGTGTTCTGGCCATCCAGGACAAGTGATCTGATTAGCTCTTCAGCTGGCACAAATGAGTAATTTACACCATCTGAAGATACAGCTCCTGGGTCCAAGAAGAGACAGACTTGCCACTGGGATACGCAGAAACAGCTTTGTCTGCCAACATCCTCTTTACTAATAGCCTGTGGAATGGGCAGTTTCTCAGTCATCTGCTTGCATGGACTCTAAATTTCTTCAACAGCTGCTGATTTTACAGGAGGAAGAGGCTCTGTATTTGGAAAAACACGAGCCTCTCCTCTGGTCTCCTGGGCTGCCTTTGGGCTTCTTCCAACTAATGCAGCTAAAGCAGGTTTGTCTATCAGCATGCCTTGTCCCTTGGCACGAATTTACTCCTCTTCAGATAGCAGAGAAGCCACAGCACCTCTTCCACCCTCCCAGACAAGGATCAGCTGGAGGATCATACCTCGAATGTCAATGCTTAGAAATTCAAGCTTTAAAGATATCCAGGAACAAAAAGCAGCAACCACCTCAAAATTTTGCTGTAGGGGGCTTGGGAAAGTAGGTCTAAAACCATATTTGAAGTTAAGTTGCAAATTATGTATAAAATTCAGGCACAGTGTAAAAATTAAAGCTGCTCCAGAGATACTTTCAGCACAAATTACAGTTTCATGGCAGATTGTCTTAAAAAAAAAAATTTTTTTAAAAAAAGGCTTTTGCAAATAACTGTTTCAAATGCCAAGAGTTTAATGCAGACTGCTAAATGTGGAGGTTTTTTGGTGGTGTGTGTGGTTAATCCATTGAAACATAATAGACCAGAACACCAAAAAGCTTATTTCATGAATACTATTTTTGAAATAATTTAAACTTTAGTGTTCAGTTTTGGTGACTGATTACTTCATAGTTTTCTTTCGATTATAGCCAATTACCATCTTTGAGATTACCTGTGGAGTCGACATATTGCATTTCAAATAAATCTGTGAACATTTGTATCTACAAACTCTCTTTATTATCAGTTTAGCTTTCTTCTGTTACTGCATTAACCTGGTATTACTGTTGCTTTATGTAGACTTTTGCCAACTAAAACATGACAGAAAAACCTAATTGAGAGATGCCTTGTTTCACAGGAGTAATATCTTCAACAGTGTAACGCTACAGAGCCACCTCCACCTCAGTCTTGGCTGTGCAGAGCTGAATCCTGATGGCGCTTGTCATCTGTTGCTGTAGCTGTTTGTATCCGCAGCCAAAAATTCAACACCCTTTTGGTCTAATTCTGCTGTGACAGAAAAAGCTATTGCTCCATTTGTCCAGATGTGCTGTTTGGTGCCAGTATCATTGGTGAGCGACCGCGAATGCGTTTTTTTGATTTTCTTTGCTAGTCTTGCAAAGCACAATAACATTGAACTAAATATCATAGAAAATCCACACAGGAGGAACGATGCAGTATAGCTGCCAGTTGTGTCCACAAGCCAACCTGTAGGAAAAGAAGTCACTGTTTTTTAAAGGCCCACCAAAATTCTAATAATTTACAAATCCTGTGATCAATAGGAGTTTTATAAACTTCTGGAGTTATCACATATAAATACAATCAAACAATATGTGTTTACATTACCATCACTATACTTTTACATCCTGGGGCAGGAAGGGATTTGTCCTCAGCGGGCAGATAAGATTTTTATGGGCTTTTGTTTAGAGGTCAAACTCATGAGAAAAGGCACAGCAGTCATCACCACAATACTAAATAAACATCTTTCAACTGCATGGATTTAACTGGCAGTCTTTTGACATGCTTAGAGAGCCCTGGGACTAAACATTGTGTGCATGAGATCCTCATACAGAAACATCTAGTGAGCTATGCCCTAGGCTCATGCATCACTTAAAATAATTCCATTTTGCAATATTTTTTGCTATGGAAAATTAAATTAAAAGCTTCAGAAGCAGAGATTAATTGGGAATTGATGTGAACAGCAGACAAAATGTGCAAGACATATATATACACGGCTGTTTGAAAAAAGATCTCTGTCCTTCCACAATACTCAAAACTGTGTCAAGTTCTTTCTAAAGAATAATAGGAGTACAGCTCTCATCCTTACTTCACTGTAATGGAACTGACGGAGAAAATGATGGTTTGATATTACAGTGACGAGCCTGTGACCAAACAGTAGTAAAGCTGTCTCACCCACTTGTTCAAAGCAGTATGGAGATGAAAAGATCAAGTCCTCCAGCACAAAAAAATCCCCTTGGAATGAAGCTCTCTTTGGGTTACATTTTCAAAATCGTGTAATTTCACAGAGAAATCTTTTGTTCCTTCTACTTGCACAATTTCTGAACTACATGCAGTGGTGATGTAACAGTTCTTAGAAGTCTCATTCCATACTGTTTTGTTTTTTAAATTTCAACTTGCTGTATATGTAGAAATCATCCCACCAAGACAGGGCTTAAGTGGGATCTAGAGTCTTATGAAGGTCTAGGTGTGTTATTTCCCTGCCCAGGGGCTACCTCCACACTCAGTGTGCATTTGCTGTCCTTCCTCCCCTTCTACATCATACCAATGGGTAAATCTCAAGTAGTGATAAGATTATAGGAAAGTCATTTGTGAACTGACCTGCAACAGGCGGGCTCACTAGATATGGTATGGCATGCAGAAAACACACAACACCTAGTGCTGATGATAAGGAAGAAGTTCCCACTACATCTGCTGTCACGACAGGGATCAGCGTTACGTAGGCTCCATCGAAGTAGCCAAAGGTAAATGAGAAAGGCACAAGCAAGGGAAAGTTTTGGAGAACTGGCAGGAAAAGACAACAGAGGCCATCCATTCCCACAGCAAAGAGGTAGCAAAAGTACCGATGCTTCTTCAGACACCTGCAAATTTCAAAACAGAACAGAAAAATGTTATCACTGGACACAGAATCTCAGTTTCTATGCCCTGGCATGCAGCACTTCAGTCTCTCTCTCTCTCTCTTTTATATAAAGAATATATTTATTTAAGTTATTAAAGAATATTTATATTTATTTAAGTCCATTTTCTTATACAGTCTTCAAGATGAGAAGCTCAGCACTGACGAGCCCAGGTAGGGAAAGCTGCCCACCTGCAGCTGCAAAAACATCTGGTAAGCAGGAGACCATGCTGCCTGCCACATTCTTCGGGCTGCCCCTAATGAGGGGAGCTGCTCCGCTGCCCGGATTTTGCAGTCCTCTGAAGTTTCAATGTTCAAAGCAGTATTCCATCAGGCTTTACATCCCAGCTCAGCAAGGTGCTCCCAGTATTATGCAAAAAATATTACAGTATACCTCTCTTATCTGTCATCCTTTGCATCAGCCCTTAAACACTGGAGTTAGCATGAGCTAAGTGAGATGGCAATTCCCTTTCTCCCTGCCCCACAAAACCAATGATTGATTTTTTTCCCCACAAACTGAATACGCGTAAAGAATGTGTCCTTTAGAATCAAAATCCTTCTTAATTTAGCCAGTTTCTACTGATGTTACAGATGCTGCACACAGATGTTGGAGTGAGCTGAGTTAGCAAGGCATGGTGAGTTCTCATGTACTTGAAAATGTGTAACAATTTTAGTCAGTTCTTCTGAGTATATGCCTGACAGTGTTGGGCCAGACCCTTGACCCTTTTCCATGACTTCTGTGCCTCCCCAGCAGCACAAAAGAGGTGGAAAGGCAGAGGAAGTAGAGTGAGATCCTTTAGGAAATAGGTACAGAAGATCACGCTCAACATACCTCAGGCAGGGGTTACATTTCCACTGTCAAATGCAAGAGCTTTGCACAAACACATCATTTCTTCAGGAAAAAAAGAAATTAAACCAGCAGTATTGAACAAACTCAGAAGAGACAAAAACACTAAATAATAAGCATTTCTGGAAGTTAGACTGTGTGTTGGGTTTTTTTTTTTTTGAAAAGTTACGCATCATACTGAAAAAGTCCATAACTTTAACTTTTATGTGTATTACACCTCACTTGCATCCAGCCTCCCACCAGCTAAAGCTTACACTTGCTTAGCTGTAAGCCATTACCTTCTGTCTGTTAGCCATCCAAAGGTGATATTACCAATGATGTCTATGACACCAAGTATGGACATGAGGAAGGCAGCCTGGTGATGACTCACTCCAGCACTCAAAGCATAAGGCACTAGGTAGACAAAAAGAGGGCTACAGCCATATGCCATAAATAAAACCGACACTGCCAGCACCATGAAGCCTGGCATCAGTAAAAAGTCATATTCCTTCCATGAACAGTAGCATAAACATTCATGAGACCATGCTTTGATTAAAGGTGAACAGATGGACATTTGCTTTAAGTCTTGTTTCTGTGCTTCAGGGACATAATCCTGTTCAAGAAACTCAGGAGCAGTTTTACAGTCCTCCTTAAGAGCAATAGGCCGCATCAAGGCACCACAGACACAGAGGTTTAAAACAAAACCTCCCAGGATGAGTAAAGCTCCGCGCCACGAAAACTGCTCGATTAAGAGCTGGACCACAGGGGCCAGGATGAAGGTACCAATTCCGCTTCCTGACATGGCTATTCCATACGCCAGCGCTTTCTTTTTGTTGAAATATTTGCCCACCATTGCGATGGCTGGAGAATAACAGAGTGCAAACCCGAGTCCTAGAAGATAAAGCACAGTGCACATGGCTTAATACTGAGCATGACATATGGAACACATTAAATTAAATGACGTAACCTACTTTCATTAGCACAAATAGGAAGCTTTTTCTGATTCTGTATCACGCAGCTCAGTCACAGTGTGAAGAGAAACCAGGATGACTCCTTTCTTCCACTGTCAGGGTCACTGACTTGACAAACCTAACGGATCATCATTAATCCACGATAACAAGGCTCAGAAAGAAGTGATGGGGTTCACTTAACAAGAACAAGGATGATCAATGAACATCAGAGAAATAGTGTGTCAGCCTCTCCTGGATCCAAGATGAGGTCTTGCCCCAGGTCTGCGCAGATGCTGGCACTGGGCACACTGGCCTGATGAGGCACCACTTTGTGTTTCGGTCTGTTGCAACCCTGAACATCAATTTTCAGGTCTCTGAAACACAGTGCAAAGTCTGTCTCTGTTACTAATATTCTACAGTAAACCTTTTTTAGTCAGCTAAACAAACTCCACACAGCAGCTGCTTGGAGTCCTGACCATTTTAAATCCCTGCCTATAAGTAAAGAGGGGGAAAAAGCCTCAGAAAACAAAGCCATGTCTAATTTAGTAAACAAATAAGAACCATCTCTTGGACTGGAAAAAAGATTGTAGTCTCTGCTGCAGAACCAGAGAGCAGTTTTTAATCATCAAATGCTTGCCCTAACACTAAAACATATAGTTCCGAATCAGCCGCAGAAATGAGCTCCTGACTAGGGTTTTGGAGCATGTCCTACACTGAGGGTAAAACAGTCCCCACTGCCTTTGGCAGAACTTGCCAATAGAGGAGATAATCTCCCGGCGCCGTAACCAGCTTGCCAGGTCCTCCTCAAAGGCCGCACTGTGCCGGGCGGGCACTAAGCCTGCCAGGATGGGATAAGTGGATTAGAGGGACTCTGGGCAGCGGATGCCCGCTCTGGCACCCCTCAGGAGGCGAGGGGAGGAGCAGGGTAGAGAGCTGGGGTTGTACCTGTGTGGGCAGAAGAGCCAGAGGAGCGGCCCTGAGCTAGACATCGTCACTCAAGAGCTGTGAAAATCATACTCTATTTGGCATACACACCATTTATTTTTTAGCGAGTTGGCAGGGGGAAATAGGTCCCAAAAAAAAAGCCAATAAATGTCCTGTCAAAAGTGGAAATGCAAAGTTTGGGGCTGAAAGCATTTTCATACCTCTTAGAAGGAACTCTGCTGCTTATTGCTACTCCTCCATCTCACCTCTGCTTCACTCCTCACAGTTTCAAGTCCTGCAGTTTTTATGGATTTTGACCTTCGCCAGTTATGCTCCCACCTCCTCCCTGGGTTGGGGCACCACCTCTAGCCTTTACCAACAGTTCATCTCTCCATTAATCAGCCCCACAGACTAGAAGTTCACTGCTTGTAGAATTGGCTCTTTACAACTCCATGCACAAAGTGTAACTGCTTTTCCACCCCAGTATTCACAGCGGTTCTCACTAAGGAAGCCTCAGTGGCATTAGCATGGTATGCAGCACACTCTCGTGAGTTACAAGGAGCCTTTTTATTTGTTATGAACACATTTGTCAAAGATTAACATTGTAATACAGAAGTGACATGCACTACAATAAGGATTTTATTTTTTTTTAAAAAACAAATAAGCTGTTGGCAGCATGTGAACTGCAGTAATTCCACCAACTTGTTACTAAACAGCAGGGGACCAAGTACAAGGGCTTATATCACCGTGGCTACCAGGTCAGTATTAATGAGGAAGGAATGTCAGTGTGACCATGGGCACCTCTCAAATTCCTCTGTGCACAGCAAACACAGGGAGATAGGACAGATCAAAGATATTTGTTACCACCGTTTGTTACCACAAATGGAAGAGCTGCTACAGCAATGCTACTGACCAGCACTTTGTTTGCTTTTCAAATGGAATGTAATGCAGACAAAAATAAGGTCCACAGCTGAGGTACCAGGTATTTCCCCCGTGCTCCTCTGCCCACTTACTCTTTTGGTTTGATTTCAACTTTTTTTTTTTTTTTAAACAAGCAAATATTTTGGGGCAGTCTAGAACTGCTACCATAACAAACTCCTCCCAAATCACAGGCAAAAAAGGAAACATTTTTGTGTATCACCTGCAACAGCAGTCCTTCCTGACCTCCCATAATTTCAGAACTTCATCCATAGTCCCCTCTCTAGCAGCAGTCAAAGAGTTGCTTTCGCAGCGTGCTGCATTTGGGCTGTTTGAGACTTACTGAGTGCTGAAGCCCTCAGAGGGGCAGCCAAAGCCTCTCTCTTACAATCAAGGGAACAGATCTGAGTATCTCTATTGACCAGTGCAGTGGCAATATGACATGGAGAAGAGATGACCCCTCTTGAAAGGAAGTGCCATCATTTTTAACATTCCCGTGTTGTTTTCCTGGCAGGAACAAAGGGGCTGAATGCCTCCTACCTGTAAGGACTCCTAGCGATAAGTAGAGATGTTCCAGGCTGGTGGCAAATGAACTCAAAATTAGTCCAGTAGATGCAAGCAGGCCTCCTAGCATGATACCAACTTGGCAGGATACATGATTGCTGATTAAACTCCCAAGCGGGGCTTCAAAGAAACAAATAAAGCTGGTAGTTAATGGCAGGTCCTCACACACAGTTTGTTGCAACAGTCATCAAGGAAAAGGAAGCAGTAGGCACACAGGAGAAAATGGCGATCAGAGCTACACAGAGTGGTCTTCCAACATCCCCCCTATCACAATGGTGTGGGCACCAAAATCTTCTAAAAATTATTTTCCTGAAAGTCAGGATAAAACTGAAGTTTACAGTAGCTTTCTCAGCAGCCATTTTAGTAGATCAAAGTAATTACGGGACACAGCTACTCTGCAGTTGATTGGGGCCAAGAGGGGCCACAGCGGCAGCCCGCACTGTTCATTATTCCCTGCTTACAACACTGAGACCTTTCCCCACCTGGAATTTGCACTTCAGCCCTCAGTAACTTCAGGCATCCTTCCTCGCTCCTCCCTGGCCTTGTGGGCTCTGTGTTGGACCCAAACAGGGGAGGTCTCACATCTTTTGGACCATCTCCAGGGCTGCTACCACTCTCCTGCACTTCTCAAACACTGATGGCTCCCAGATCACCCTGCCTCTACCATGGGGCGTCATCACCAGCCCTCTCCCTCTCTGCTACCTGCAATGGCAGGGCAAGGTTATCCTTATTTCTCTTTTTTCCCAAGATATAACCTGGCTGACACAGCACAGTTGCTATGCCTCATTCCAGGTGTGACCCTGTGCTTTCATAACAATTCTCATGGATTAACCCTCTTCCACAGGATTAGGGCGTGGATTTTCACCCAGCTGTACAGTTTTAAAGTAAACCCCTGAGAAATTCGGTACAACTGCCGCATTGATGCATGTCATTTTTAGTAACACTGAATTTTCTTCTAAGGGAAAATACTACTTGTAAACATACAAGTTTGCTAAAAGGAGGATGACTGTGACTTGATCTGAAGGCAAGATGTACATCCTGTGCCAAGTCTCAGATATGATTCCAGTCAAAAGGCAAAAGAAACAAGCGCTCAGTTAGTAGCTCTCAAACTTGACTTGTCCCACCAGACCTCAACAAAAGTACATTTCTGAAAACTCAGATCATTTGACAAAACAAAGTTCTGCTTCTTTTCTACAGTATGAAGACACTCCCTTCCTGCACAGCTATGCTGGGGGAAGCAGCTTGGATATACCATACCCCAGAGAGCCCACAGGATCTATCTTTCCCAGCTGACTCCACGAACTTGTGAACACACTAAAACCAGATGGAGCTGAGGAAAAAGCAGCCACATTAGTCTTAAAAGGGTAATACACACCACAGAGCATCGTAGCACAGTCGACAATGGAGTGGATCCAAGCTGTTCTAGCATAATCCTGCCCAAAGTATGCCTGGAACTCCACAAAAAAAATAGAGATGCACCTAGGAAAGACAACATGAACACCAATCTGTTGAACATGGGATATTTGCATCACAGAAAACACTGGTCTTGCTCTTCAGGAATAAAGAGTACCCACTTGAAGGTCCTCTCCAGCTCCCAGGAAAATCAAATCTGTGGTTTGCCTAAATCCCAATGAGATGGAGAAATTTTTAAACAGTTTCTGAGGGATATTGGAAATGAAGGGCTACCTTAATGCACGAGGGACAAGACATGAAACTATGTGTGCAAGTTGAATAATTCCAACACCTAGACTAGGGTGATCCAGCCAGAGGAGAATCCTTGCTTTGCACTGGCAACAACTGAATTGGTGTCCAACCATTATCCCAACAGTGGGGTTAGACAATTAGGCTGATGTAGAACCCAATTCAGACAGAGAATTACTCCAGAGAGATTATAAACATTATAATACCACATGTTTCTCACTGTGGTATCTGCTGCTAGATTTTTATAACTCATATTATTTTTAACTGAAATGAAATTGAAGTTGTAATTATCACCAGCAATTTCTAGCCCACATCATGATGTCGCTTCCCTGATACACAAAGCCCCAGCTCCCCAGTTCTTCACTGACCTGGCTGCTTGATAACGGTGGCATTCACATCTGCACAAACCGGCAGGGCAGGGCCAGCATAGTACCTATAGAACCAACACCACCTACAGCTATGTGTTCATGGGTGCACAAGTGCAAAGCAAGTGAAAAGCAACTCCTCAGGAACAGAATCAAAACACAGCAGGAGCCCATGGACCTTCCAACAGTTTATTAAAATGCTTCCAGGAGAGGTTACTTTGCTCTGCTTAACGAGTGTTACTGTTCTACCTCTCTCTCCAGGAGAACAGATTAAAAGGCTGCATAGTTTCATTCTGGAATAACCGCTTTCTTCAGCTTTTTTCTTGCATGTACTTCATTCTTGTATATACTCTAGATGTGTGCCAGCCATTAGATGATTTCTTGGATGTAACACGTTTCACACGTGAAAAAGGAATTAAATCCACTAGGAAGCCTCTACCGTTACTATGGAATTGGTACATTTGCATACATAAATTAACACTGCATCAACGTTTCCATACCCCTTTTATGCTGTTGACTCCAAGACCCTAGACTTTAGATCCCTAAACCTGGCAGCTTTATTTTAAAAGAAATGTAAATTTAGGTAGGAAACACTGTATTTACATTATACTGACTGTCCAGCAAGACACTGTCTCAGTGTTCCTCACTTACCAGGGTGCCTATCTCTCTGCTTAATATAGCTTAAATGTCCATGTTCACACACACCAGGCTCCTGTGTCTCCAGTCGACATCAAAGTCACCCAACAGCAGCTGTGGAAGCCATCTCATCCCAGATGTACACATTATGTTTATGCAAGGCAGCAGTCTATTCCTGTTCTTTCTATTTTTGAGAAGTATTTTTGAGGAAATATGTTCTGCATATTTTGGATACCAGAAGGGTATAGAGAGGGGCCTCCTCTCTAGGGCACGGACCTTCTCAGGCAGGATGGCACATGAAATGTTTGCAGTAGAAGGGGGTATTTACAGGTTTCTCAGATAGACTCAGGAGCCAAGCAAATCCACTGGGACTAGCAAAAATAAGCACGGCTGTGGGGTCAGAGGGACACAGTGGACCCAAAGAGACCCTGTGTGATTCCCTCCCCCACCCCCCAGCCAAACCACCACAGCCTGAAATAACGCTGCCTGCCCGAGGCTTTGATTCTGCAAAAAGTCAAGGAGAGGGTGTTGAGAGACAGAGCAGCTGTCAGAGGAGGCGAGACTAAAACCAGAGGGCTCATAATCCCTCAGCCGTCCCCACAGCCTTAGGGATTTCAGGAAGCCTTTAAAAATGTAGCAAGAGAGAGGTTTGTAGCTAGTGAGAACAACACCCTGCAGCTGTGGGACATCAGGGAAAATCCCAAATCCTCTTCCTAAGGGAAAAAAAAAAGGGGTAATGCCACAAACAGGTCAGAAAGTCAAGAAGCAGCCCCTTTACCTCGTCACGGCCCTGGTACAGATGGTGACAAGGAAGCATCCGGCAACGATCATCCACCCCCAGCCTCCGTCAGGAGGGCTGGCATGCCGGGCCCGCTGCGGAGAGGCCATGGCGCAGGCTGGGGCGATTCCTCCCTCCTCCCTGCCTCAGTGGCAGAGGCCAACTCTGGCCGGCTCGCTGAGCATGGGCCAGGGCTGCCTGGCACATGGGTTACTGGCCATCTGAGGGGAGAGAGAGAGAAAAAACAGGCAGAGAGGGAATCAGGGTACATTGCACGTGCGGTAAGCTGCACGGCTGGGCTAGGACACACTGCTTCAGCTTTACTGCATAAAAGCAAGGGTTTTCTTTCAAATGCAGCTTATGAAAATTTGTTGGAAGCAAGACTGCCATCAGAATTTGGCCCTGTGTCTGGCATCATTTATTTCAGGGCAATTTTCCCAGCAGTTACATCCTACCACGATACCCTTTTCCCCTACAAATGTCACAGCACATACATGTAAGTCACACACTTGACTAGTGCCAGTCACTGCAGCTCATTTACCTTCAGTGGGCTCCCGCTGTTCACACCAGTCCCTGGCCTGAATTGTATTTTCAATTGCAGTCTCCACTCAAAGTAGCTATTCTTCCTTGTACACAATTTAGTGCAAAATCTTTGTTTGAGGGAATACAGTTTTCACCTTTGTATGAAAAGGGAATATTCGCTGCAAAATCAGAGAAGATCTGATGATGAAATGACCCCATCATTCTCACAAGCCAAAGCTTAGATGAAGGCTGTAATCAGGCAGGACATGGTGACTTCATTTTCTGAGCATGGATGGTTCACTGAAGGTTAGAGCTAGCCTGTCCCCCTTTTCCACCCACTTAAAGTAGTGTCTGCATCCAGGCCATAACTTGGACTCTAAACGCACACCGAGTGCTGCAGTACACTGCAGGAGACCAAATGACACCCACTGGACCCTATATGAGTAACTGAGTCGCGTGTTGGAGTAGCTTTACTAACACTGTGGGTGTCACCAGCAGCATGGGACCAACAGCCCTTAGTCCTTTCTGCATCAGTGACTACATGGCAGGGCTAGACCGAGGGACCTGAGACACCCCATTTTGCTCAGTGAAGGAACACGCAGTGCTTGCTGTCAGTGCTGGGTTTCAGACCATGGTTTTGCCATCACCAGCAGGCACCTAGCCCCTGGATGAATCAAAGATTTGTAAGACATAAGCAAACTATTTGGGATGTCTTTCAGTTTTGCTTGGAGAGAAACCTCAGATATCTTCTACATCACCTAATATGACAATACTGAATATGCAACATTCCCACTGACAAGAACCACAGGCTTCCCAGGAAATGTTACCTGTTACAGCACGTAAGAGGGCTGCAGAGCTCCTCAAAAGTGCAACTCAAGAAAGCAGCTATACGGCTAATAATGTGCCTTCTCAGTCCTTGAAGCTGTTGAGCCAGGTGATGCTCAAGGCTTGGCTCTGCAAAGCCCAGAGCTCCCTGACCCAGAACAGCAAGGCACCCCAGAGCCAACCCTAAATATCACCACAGGTGAACCTTTGAGAAGCATTCATCAGCTGCCCTCCCTCAAGATATCAGAAGGTGCATCTCAAAACTATTACAAAATTATTTCAAGAAAATATATACACATTGCCAAACTTAAAGGTGAACAAAATAGGAGAAAACAGGAATGACAAAACAAATAAAAACCACAACACACTGAAAGCTTAGCTGAATTCCTACTAGGCTGTAAATAATACCCTGTAACAACACTGTACAAGAGAGTCAGTGGACTCTTTTTAAAAAGGTTTGGTAGTCTTCCGATTTAAAAAGGGTAAGAAGCATTATCCTAATCTACCTGCTTGGCTTTCAAAGCCCAAGAATTGCAGCTGATCATACAGGGCACAATCAAGCCCTATATGCTAATGCAACTCGGCCCATAAATGTTAAAAACAGAAACACCAAGTGCAATTTTCAAAGCCAGGGGTTAAGCCCAAAAGCCATTGGCTGTGCTGTCGTACGAGGCACCTGAACTGCCACGGGAAGCGAACAGCGAAGAGAACCGTTTGTAACTTCACAACAAAATGTGTGCTTGCCAACCCTTCTGAGCAGCGATTTAAGGTAACCATGTTTGAAACAGTATCCTTGAAAAACATCAGTGAATAGAAATACCCACAAAAGATGCCAAAAATATATTATACCACCATCCAGTTACACAAGCTAAAAAAACTACCATTAAATATCTGTTCCAGGTCTTCGTGTATTCTTCAAGTACCACTTCTTTGTGCTTCTGTGCTAGTCAGCCTGTTAGCTATCACACATTTTACTTTAGGCCAAAAATGCTGTATACTATTTGGAAATAAAAATTACTGTCCTATTTTCTCTCTTCATATAATAAGCTTTGCTAATATTTATTTATAAGTAATTTTTTCTATAAAGCATTCTAATGATTCACAGCCCAAAGCAATGCCCACAATAAGCATTAGAACATACTAATGCTGTCTTTATTCCCTTCTCCTCCATCGTCACAAACACCTGTTTCATCATAAGTTAAATTGTATTATAAAGTCTTTGCAAGCTCTGTGTTATTCTCTGTGCTTATATGGAGCCTAACACAATAGGGGTCTTCACTGCAGCATGAAGTGCTATTACAACATAACCCACACTAATGAACTAGAAGAGAGCTCAGGTATGATAAAAAGAAAATCTCTAAGGACCTGCTTTGCTGTCACTTCTGTGGCTCTTTGGAGAGATACACAGTGTTCCGCTCTGCCTGACTACGTAAATGCTTCGCTCTTTTTCTAAATAATAGGCCGCATCTCAAACGGGACATCTGACATAGCTACGGTTTAGATTATATAGCAATGGTCATAGCAGCTCACAAAGATCAAACAAGAATTCACGGCTGGGGTTACAAGAGCTTTTGTAAGCAGCCACCAAACCTGGTATCTCATGCATAAAGGCTCCTAAGTGAGTTTAAAGGGTCCCAGCTGGATGCAGTCTTTACAAGTTCATTCCTACAGCTGATTAGAAAAACCACACAAAGCAAATGAGATCCAAATGAGTTTGCAATTTCAAACCTCATCTTCAAGGAATTAAATGTATGTAAATAAGTACATAAAAGATCAATGAAAGCTTTGGAATGGAGATCAGGACAGTTTGCCTTTTCCAACACAACTTTCTAATACACAGCAAAAAATGCCAATGCAGCTGACAGAGCTTTCTGAGCAGCCTCTGCAGATGCCCACATGACCCCAAGGACATCACTGGCCTCTTCACAAGCCTTGCAATGTTTTGCTTGAAGTGTAAAGTTCGTTTTTTGACCTTACCTGTTTGTTTCAGGACAAACATACAGAAGTGCCAGTATGTACCCGCACCCTCCTTCCCTCCCCACTACATTCTGAAACAAACACACAAAAACACAGACAAATTGAGGAAAAAAGGTACAAGAGATTGGCTAATGCAGTAAAATAAGGAAGCACGTGTGTAGGCAAGTATAGCGTTATTCACAAAATCTATGAGGGAGGCTGAAAACGCCTGCAGTCAAAAGTTAGTTAGAGGATGCTGGGCACACGATACAGAAGACACATCCATGGACTTGCCACTTGACACACACATTCTGTATTTGCCTTCCAGCATGTGCTGCTAATTTGTGAGCAGACCATACATCTCATGTGTTGAATCCATCCAGAAAACAGACAGTTTTGCAGGGTTTATGTTACATTTTGAGTAAGCTGAGATGAACTAGTGACTGATCGTTTCTTTTTAACTAATAGGGTCAATTATACATCCCTTTCTGTATAGTTCCAAGCAACAGCTGTCTTATTAAATATGTGCAAATATTGGATCAACAAGTTATCTGATGTTTAAGGCAGTGGTTACATGATTCTTTGTGCTGGATCAGTGAATGACCAGATCATCAAGCAGTACAATTTCAAGCAAAAGATGACATTACAGCAGGGGTCTGCTACAGGCCACCCGACCAGGAAGACCGAGCGGATGAGGCCCTGTATCAACAGATAGGAGCAGCCTCATGTTCACAAACCCTGGTCCTCATTGTGGACTTCAACCACGCCGATATCTGTTGGAGGGACAACACAGCAGGGTGTAAGCAATCCAGAAGGTTCCTAGAATGCTTTGATGATAACTTCCTTCTCCAAATGATNTTAAAGGGTCCCAGCTGGATGCAGTCTTTACAAGTTCATTCCTACAGCTGATTAGAAAAACCACACAAAGCAAATGAGATCCAAATGAGTTTGCAATTTCAAACCTCATCTTCAAGGAATTAAATGTATGTAAATAAGTACATAAAAGATCAATGAAAGCTTTGGAATGGAGATCAGGACAGTTTGCCTTTTCCAACACAACTTTCTAATACACAGCAAAAAATGCCAATGCAGCTGACAGAGCTTTCTGAGCAGCCTCTGCAGATGCCCACATGACCCCAAGGACATCACTGGCCTCTTCACAAGCCTTGCAATGTTTTGCTTGAAGTGTAAAGTTCGTTTTTTGACCTTACCTGTTTGTTTCAGGACAAACATACAGAAGTGCCAGTATGTACCCGCACCCTCCTTCCCTCCCCACTACATTCTGAAACAAACACACAAAAACACAGACAAATTGAGGAAAAAAGGTACAAGAGATTGGCTAATGCAGTAAAATAAGGAAGCACGTGTGTAGGCAAGTATAGCGTTATTCACAAAATCTATGAGGGAGGCTGAAAACGCCTGCAGTCAAAAGTTAGTTAGAGGATGCTGGGCACACGATACAGAAGACACATCCATGGACTTGCCACTTGACACACACATTCTGTATTTGCCTTCCAGCATGTGCTGCTAATTTGTGAGCAGACCATACATCTCATGTGTTGAATCCATCCAGAAAACAGACAGTTTTGCAGGGTTTATGTTACATTTTGAGTAAGCTGAGATGAACTAGTGACTGATCGTTTCTTTTTAACTAATAGGGTCAATTATACATCCCTTTCTGTATAGTTCCAAGCAACAGCTGTCTTATTAAATATGTGCAAATATTGGATCAACAAGTTATCTGATGTTTAAGGCAGTGGTTACATGATTCTTTGTGCTGGATCAGTGAATGACCAGATCATCAAGCAGTACAATTTCAAGCAAAAGATGACATTACAGCAGGGGTCTGCTACAGGCCACCCGACCAGGAAGACCGAGCGGATGAGGCCCTGTATCAACAGATAGGAGCAGCCTCATGTTCACAAACCCTGGTCCTCATTGTGGACTTCAACCACGCCGATATCTGTTGGAGGGACAACACAGCAGGGTGTAAGCAATCCAGAAGGTTCCTAGAATGCTTTGATGATAACTTCCTTCTCCAAATGATAGAGGAGCCAATGAGGAGAGGTGCTATGCTGGACCTTGTTCTCACCAACAAGGAGGGGCTGGTGGGGAATGTGAAGCTCAAGGGCAGCCTTAGCTGCAGTGACCATGAAATGGTGCAGTTCAAGACCCTTAGGGCACCAAGGAGGGCGCACAGCAAGCTCGCTACACTGGACTTCAGGAGAGCAGACTTTGGCCTCTTCAGGGATCTGCTTGGCAGAGTACCATGGGATAAAGCCCTGGAGGGAAGAGGGGCCCAAGAAAGCTGGTTATTATTCAAGGATCACCTCCTCCAAGCTCAGGAGCGATGCATCCCAACAAACAGGAAGTCAGGCAAAAACGCCAGGAGGCCTGCATGGATGAACAAGCAGATCCTGGACAAACTCAAACACAAAAAGGAAGCCGACAGAGGGTGGAAGCAAGGACAGGTAGCCTGGGAGGAATACAGATAAATTGTCCAAGCAGCCAGGGATCAGGCTATGAAAGCTAAAGCCCTGATAGAATTAAATCTGGCCAGGGACATCAAGGGCAACAAGAAAAGCTTCTATAGGTATGTTGGTGATAAAAGGAAGACTAGGGAAAATATGGGCCCTCTCCGGAAGGAAATGGGAGACCTGGTTACCTG
>VYZW01041500.1:19424-34859 GCA_013401315.1 Balaeniceps rex | reverse complement strand
GAAACTATGCTAAGGAACATGGAAAATAAGGAGGCGATTGGCGACAGCCAACATGGCTTCACTAAGGGCAAATCGTGTCTGACAAATCTGGTGGCCTTCTACAATGGAGTTACAGCGTTGGTGGATAAGGGAACTGATGTCATCTACCTGGACTTGTGCAAAGCATTTGACACTATCCCGCACGACATCCTTGTCTCTAAATTGGAGAGAGACATGGATTTGACAGGTGGACCACTTGGTGGATAAGGAATTGGCTGGATGGTTGCACTCAAAGAGTTGCAGTCAATGGCTCAATGTCCAAGTGGAGACCAGTGACGAGTGGCATTCCCCAGGGGTTGGTATTGGGACTGGCACCATTTAACATCTTTGTCAGCAACACGGACAGTGGGATTGAATGCACCCTCAACAAGTTTGCTGATGACACCAATCTGTGTGGTGCAGTTAACATGCTGAATGGAAGGGAAGCCATCTAGAGGTACCCTGACAGGCTTGTGAGGTGGGCCCATGCAAACCTCATGAAGTTCAACAAGGCCAAGTGCAAGATCCTGCACATGCGTCGGGGCAATCCCAAGCACAAATACAGGCTAGGTGGAGAATGGATTGAGAGCAGGCCTGAGGAGAAGGACTTGGGAGCGTTGATTGATGAGAAGCTCAACATGACCCAGCAATGTGTGCTTGCAGCCCAGAAAGCCAACCATATCCCGGGCTGCATCAAAAGAAGCGTGACCAGCAGGTCAAGGGAGGTGACTCTCCCTGTCTACTCTGCTCTTGTGAGACCCCACCTGGAGTACTTCCTTCAGCTCTGGGGCCCCCAACATAAGGAGGACACAGACCTGTTGGAGGGAGGCCAGAGGAGGGCCACAAAAATGATCAGAGGGATGGAACACCTCTCCTATGAAGAAAGGCTGAGAGTGTTGGGGTTGTTCAGCCTGGAGAAGAGAAGGCTCCGGGGACGCTTTATTGTGGCCTTTCAGTACCTGAAGGAGGCCAACAAGCTGGAGAGGGACTTTTTACAAGGGCTTGTAGTGATAGGACAAAGGGTAATGGCTTTAAACTGAAAGAGGGTAGATTTACATCAGATATAAGGAAGAAATTCTTCATTATAAGGGTGGTGAGGCACTAGAACTGGTTGCCCAGAGAAGTTGTGGATGCCCCATCCCTGGAAGTGTTCAAGGCCAGGTTGGATGGGGCTTTGAGCAACCTGGTCTAGTGGAAGGTGTCCCTGCCCATGGCAGGGGAGGTGGAACTAGATGATCTTTAAGGTCCCTTCCAACCCAAACCATTCTATGATTCTATGAAACCACCACCACATCCCTGTCTACTTAGAAGGAAAACAAAATTCAGCAGTTTTGTGGGTGTCTGTGTCTAACCTAGCCACAAAAAAGGCTAATATCCAATCTATCATGAAGCCAGAGTGGCACAGAGATTATACCCCAATTTGGCAATAAAGTCTCCCATTACATCATCCTGCCAAATTCACGTGAAGAAGCAGAGCAAGTACCAGTGCTTTGCACCATGTGGCCACCACACTTTGATCTAACACTAAGAGCCTCAAAGGTGGATTTATGGTATTATTGCAAGTTTAGTATGTTACATTCAAACGCCTGGATGACTGAATAGCCCAAAAGAATCCATGACAGCCACCTGAATTAACAGGGCACTGATAAAGTTCAAATTATTTTGCTCAAGGGTTTCCTGGCAATCACAAGTAATGATGCTTGCTGCATGATACATGACAGAGAGATCCTGAGCAATTCAGATGTACCTTTGCAGCACTTTTGCAGAGTCTTGGCAAGGCAGGGCTTCTTATTTTGGATATGAGCCGTATCTTTCACTGCCCCTTCCGAGGGATGAAGATTTCATTTCAAGTTCTGATTATTAAGGGTGAATGAGGAAGTTCCAGGAATGCCAGAGGGGATAACAGCAACCCTTCAATAAGCAGAAATATACACAAAATCTTTCAGAGGAGTCAACAACCTCCACATACAGAGCCCTAACTAATTTTAATGCACATACAGCAATAGCTGGGTGCCAGGACCTCAGCCTAGATCTCCGGCCCACCTTCCCAGGCAAGCTTCAGATAGGGTCTGAGACCCTAGTTAGCATTTTAGCTGTATGTTAACATACTTGGGAAGAATTTGATGACGTATCAAGATAAGCAAACATAGATTAGGTATTTGGTTATATGATCACTTGCTGTTATTTTCACAGAACCCTGCCTGCCAACGGACACATGAACAGCAAACATTTAATGAGGTTACAAGCAACCAAAACCAACCATATTATAAGAAATACCTGGCCAACACAGAAATAGGCCACCCAACCTCGCCATAGTAGGACCAGTGCAAACCTAATCTCCTTGACATCACACTCACTTCAGGGACTACTATGCCTGTCATAGACACTGAACTAATAGGTCAATTAAATAATTACCTTTCCTGTTGCTGCACATGTCTAATAAATGTTTATTATGGCATCCTGACAATTTTATTCTGAGGTTAGAAGACTTCATTTGCTTACACCCTGGTGCTGTTTTATAATTATCCATATCGTGGATAGTACAGATTGTGGACTCTGCAAATAAAGTCAAACAGGCAGAAAGCACATACTTTGTCTGAGCAACCATGTCCTCCCCTTCCCAGCCCTACCTCAGTTTGCTCTCATGTTGCATTTTTTTCTTAACCTTCCTGGTGCAGGATAAGACTCCTATTGCATATCTGCTCCATCATTCACACTATAAGACCTGATCCCCCCTGGCAGCACTGGTTGCTATTGTAACACATCTCACATGCATAAAAGTTCCTGCTGCTTGAGACAGCTAAAGGAAAGCATGGTTAAAAGAAAAGCTCATGAAAGAGCTCTGCACTTTGCAACCTTTGCTAGATAATTTTCACTAAAGCATTAAGTAAGTGTGCTTTGCCGTGAGTTCAAAGAAGATGTAAGTGGGGTGAAGGTGGCAACAAATTCTACTGATCCCTAAGAAAGCCTCAGTTACCCAGTGTGCCCTGACAGTTCACTAAACAGTGGCTCTGTTCCCCACGTTAATACATTAGGTTTAATTTGGCAGGATAAACAACCTATCAGTTACTTCAGCAGCTGTTTTCGAGAACCCTGGAAAGAAAATAACTGCTCCTAAGAGCATTTGCCTTACTCGGTCTGCTCAGCCAGCAGAAAGGAGTGGGCGAGGTTACTAAAAAGGTACTACTATAACCTTGCACCTCATCACGAGGTCCCTTTTGCCAGGGAAAGGAGCACAGAAATCCACGGCAGCCTAGCAACTGGCCAGCACAGCGACCAACCTTTTAAAACATGGCACGCAGCCAGCAAAGCACTCGCTGCCCACTCCGTCTGTCCCTCCTTCCACTGTAAAGATTTTCTTCCTTAAACAAGTCTATTCAATAATGATATCGCAACAGTGTGAAGTGAAGACGCGAAGCATTTGCGTGACGAAGGATGGAGGAATAGCAGGTACAGTCACACCAGCCTGCCTGGGGACCGGGGGGTTGCTTTTTTCCTACCTTGTTCAGCTGCTCCATTTACAGCATTGATGCTCCTGGGCAGCTCCATCATCTCAAGAAATGCTAACTCACCTGCCAAACAGTTTGGATGCTTTTTGAAAATGCTCTGTTTGTAGCACAATATGGCTTCAGCCAGAGGAACAGACACAAGGTCAGGTTGGTATCACAGCAGCCGCATGGTAGGAGCATACAGCCCCTGGACCATACTGGGGGTCTCACCCCACTAATTCCTGCTTCTTCGCACTATCCTGGCTACACAAAATTAAAATGGCTGTGCATTAAGATGCCTTTGCAATTTCTTTCAGAACTGTATGGAAGGATTTTGTGCAGTTTATCCCAAAGGAGCTGGCCCAAATATGTGTACCAGCATAAATAAGCACAGAATCCGACACTTACTTTTACCTGTCTGATAATAGAGATGCACATGAGAGAAAAATGAGACGGAGACTTATCTAGAATTTTCTTTCTGGATCAGTGTGAGATAAATACATACACACACATTAAACTGTAGGTGCAATTTGCTACCTTCACAGCGATGATGGCTTGGGCGAGGCCTGAGAAACTTGTGACAGTCACTGTGTCCGTAACAGCAGGACACACTCCCAGAACAGGTTCATTCGCACTCATGAATTTAAACCCTATTTTTCTTGTGAACAATGTACACAGCTTTCAAAGTCACTTTGAGAACATACGTGCAGATTAATTTTATGAAGAACAAGTACCTAGCTGGAGAAAATTCATTAACGCTTGGAGTGAAAGGTAATAGGATTGCATATATTTACCACATTTACCACTCTATGCACCTAGCTCTAGGGCAGTCTTAATATTTTCCTATATTTACACTATTCATGTAGCTCTAGGACAGTTCTACTATCTTTCTTACTTTTCTTGACCTTAAGATTGTACCAAGCATTAATTATTTGTAGTCATTTGCTACATTCATTCATGTTAACCTCTTGCTTTAATACTCTTGCTTTCTGTTCCCTTTTCTCTGGCTGCTGCATCTTTAATTGAAAAAAAAAAAAACAAAAAAAAAACCAAAAAAACAAAACCAGAAGAAAGTAACTATGAATAAAAAAAGAATAAAAATGGCACAGAATGAGTAGCAAAGGATAGAAGAAGGTGGGGGAGAGAGAGAGAGAGAGAGAGAGAGACAAATGTTAGATAACAAAGACAAACATTGTATGTGCTATGTGACAGCAGATCATAAGAAATGTTTAAGATTAAATATTTAACGTGTTTTGAAAGAGTTAACTTTTTAGGTCTTGAAGGATCAAGAATTACCTTATCTGTAACAATCTGCAGTAGAGAAATGAGCTTAAACCAAGTAGCAGGTTAAAGGGAAGACAGAAAACTAGCAGAATACTGATTACCAATTAATAGCCAATTACCTTCTTGTCACAGGTTTCTCTAATTCCATGGCATCAGGGATCTCCCTTCCCCACTGACCAGTGTCCTCCCCAGAGGCTTGGTAGCCCCTTAACTGATTTCCTACATCTCATCAAATACAGTAGAGCACACGTAAGTGGGATGCAGTATTTGGTATGAGCACACAAGATGCCAACAGCTGCAGAAGCTTTTATCAACTGGATTGTCAAGAAATGGCAATTTTTCGCCTCCTTTTCCTTCCCACCCCCCAGCAGTTGCATACTCTGGTAGGCGCTACAGTCAGCAGTCTGGCAGGCAGCTAGATTCCAAGTTGTTCTTAAATACACTGGAAATAAAGACTCTTT
Source organism: Balaeniceps rex (assembly GCA_013401315.1). Classification (NCBI taxonomy): domain Eukaryota; kingdom Metazoa; phylum Chordata; class Aves; order Pelecaniformes; family Balaenicipitidae; genus Balaeniceps; species Balaeniceps rex. The sequence continues at coordinate 29,608 of VYZW01041500.1, read as the reverse complement.
AATTCTGTACAGCTCTTGGGATTCAAAGGCTATTTCTAATCTAATATATTTTCTCCAATGAAGAGCTGTCCCATTCTGCACCCTGGGTTAGCTATTTAACTGGAAAAGTACAGCTTGTTTTGATTTCAGCAGAGGCTATTTATCAAGAGCTGTATGATTATGACTGACTTGTTTAAAAACAACCCAAGAGGTCCTTTCCAACCCTATGTTCCTAAATAAAAAAAACTCCACTGAGCATCTTAAGGCTGCTACTCTATATCCTCAGTTTTCTTCTCTGCTTAAAGACGTCTCTGTCCAGCCTCTAGATAAAACCAAAGTTGACGCTTTTCTGAGGAGATTGGCAGGTTGGCCCACTGAAATTTTCCTTGTGCAAGCCAGTAAGCCTGAGGATTATGTGTATCTATATAAGCAGGATACACATTCAGCTTCTCAGTAAATTCAGTACCTCTCCAGCACTTCTTGCAAATCTTCAACCTCTCTTATACTTTTAAGGTGGGATTTCCCTATGATACAAAGTAAGAACAATATTAATAACCTATTTGTATTCTAGTAGTACTTCGGGACTTCTAATCAGAAAGCGGGTGTCACAGTGCTAGGCATCATACAAATATTTAATAAAACTTGCCCGCCATCCAAAAATGTATCAAGATAGAGAAGATGAATCGTATGAGAGCCCAGCTTATTAACTCCCATCACTATACTGAGCAGCAAATGTTCTTCATTTGCTTCAGTTTGTGTGTATGAGGGAGGGAGATGGCTGTTGAAGAGGACAGACTGAATGGAGCATAGATGTGGGAACAGGAGAAGCAACATGGAAACCAAAGGGATGTGAAAGAGCTGGCAGAGAAGGGAGGTGCCAGAGAGGGACATAGGTGAGTGGGGTGGTGCAAAAGAGGGACAGAAGAAAACTCCCTTTTACCCAAGAGCAAAAATACTCGGAGCAGAAACATGGAAAAGATGGTAAAAAGTAAAGGTCGCAGAACGGCACAACATTCATTAGTCACTCCCCTACCGAGAAGCGTGTCACTGGGAAAGGAAGAGCCACGCTGGCCTCCCACAACGATTGCTTTGCAACACTGGCTCCTTAATTTGTCAAATATGCCAGAAATTGCTAAACCAAATGGCATGGCTAGAGCCCCAGCAGAAATAGTTACTGTCTGCTGAGTTGGTAGCACTCAGATGAAAAATGTAATGTGAACTTCCCTTTTCTCTGGAAACCATTGTATGCGGCTAACAGAAAAACAACAGCCTGACAGAATGGGTCTACAGCAAAAGGTTAAGCAAATTATAACAGAAACGTTTTGACCCTTCAACGTAATTTCTGGCTAGGTTAGTCCTTAAATAATGCAGGTGAACTATAGAGGGTGAGAAAAATATAAAGGAATATTTTGTAGGAAAACCCCTTTGCACAGAAAGCTTGACTTTAGCCTACCTAACCCCATCTGGAAATGCGCATTTTTGTTCGACATTCTGAAAGGTTTTTAAACTAGCAAGCGCAGTGCTCACCGTTTCACTTTTCACTGTGATGAAAATAACAGAGGGCTCAACTACTTTCTTTGAGTACACGGCTGTTACTGAAATCTGAGCTGAGCCCATCAGCGTGCACACCCTTAGCAAGGTTATGGTCACGCACGTTCCATCAAACACGTATTTTCTCCCTGAAAGGAGAACGCTAGCAATTGACTGACTGATAGCCAACAGCCATGCTGCTCAGGGCAGGGACATGGTACCTTCACTCTCTCCATTTTAACATCTTTCTTTCCCACTCCTGCAAATAAGCGAGAATAGCCAAAAAGTGTTACAAAAAGTATCAGGAAACCTTTTGGGGAGGAAGCGATCAGTCTCCGCTGTCCAATAACTGCAATTATACAACAAGACTTCTAAGACAATGTTTTGGAATTTTTAGTGTTGAGGGGATGCTGATGACAGATCGGTATATATTGACAGCATAAGATAATGTCAGAAATGTCTGATGCTTATTGTTTTTCTAGTATCTCTACATTTTAAAATATTTCTACATTTTCCTAATATTTCTAACATTTATTTCTAATAATTATTTTTAACACACGGTGGGTAGACAACAGTTGTGGAAGGTTTTGTTTGCTTGTTTGTTTACAGAGCTACTTATGTGTTTATTGATTTATATTTACATTGCATTTATCTGTTACTTTTCAGATTTATGACATATCATTAATGATGACTAAACATTTTGTCAAGCAATTCTTGTTTACGGTTGATCTTAAGTATGTGATAGTCCAATCATTTTCTGAATCATCAGGCACTTATTAATATCCCATTATATCCTTAAAGAAATGTTACCATACAACCATAATTGTTTGGAAATGCTGAAAAAGGTTTTTATTCAAAGTGGTCTTCAGGTGACACTTTTCCTGCATCTGCAATATTAATTTTTCCATCTTCAGGAAAATCTTCCCCTGGGAAAGAATGCCACTGCAAAGCTGCCATGGAACATGGGGCAATAGGACATTTTTTTCTTAGACCATTACACAGTCAGTCTGTGGAAATCACTACTCTGCGCTTCTTTTACAGATTCTGCACCCCAGCCTCTACTTTGGTGATAAGGACCCAAAAATCAACCTCTCTTAGGCTAGCTGGAGATGACCTGGCAAAGGAGATACCGAGCAAATGCTGTTCTGATCCCTCCAGAGAAAATTAGGATGTTATCAGGCCCCCCAGGAGTGCTCAGGCACCAACAGTGCAGCTGTGTCTGGATAAAACCAAGGGGCTGAAGACTATGGAGACACATCTTCCTGCACACACCTGGAAATGCCAAAGGCCACCCAAAATCTGCAATTGCTGCCAGCTTTTATGTCTTGCCTCTGGTAAGAAATCAATGCAGATAGACACCGGTTCCAGCATACATCCCTGGTGGCGGGTCACAGCCTGGGGAAGTGCTGGCAACCGTTCTGCGGTGTCCTGGGTGAGCTGCCACCCACCGCTCAGACAGTCCTTGGCAGAGAGGAAGCCAAGAAAGCAGGAGGCAGACCATGGGAAACTGATACGCCCTCACCTAGAAATCTCAGTGATGTATTTACAGAAGATGTACTTGTACTTTGAGCTCTTTCGCAGTTGTCATCTTTTCAGCCCTTCTGTTTACGGAAAAGCCTTATTCAAGTTATACAAGACTAATTTGGTTTATAATGTCCTTGAGGTTCCTGGCTGGGTTTTAGTAAAATGAGGGACTGCACTTAAACATCTTTTTCCCCTGTTCGTGAAGTGTTCAGAACCTGAGTAGCATCTTCACTGTTAATTTTCAAGATGTGAATCTTACACAAGTGCTTCCTAAAGGGAAAGGAGATAACTATTTTAGAAAACAAATTCTGTTCCTACAGAACAAGCTATCCAGAAGATTGCCTCTATTTATCTGATGTTCTAGGGCTGCTGTTAGTGTCAATTCATCATCTTCTCCTTCAATATGCAAGATTTGTTTGCAAAAACTAATCAGGTATGAAATGGCAAGGCAGGTTATTTCCTTCTGTTCACGCAAGTTTATGTTCTGAAACAAAGCTATTAGGATCCTTAACGCCATACGTGCTCTTCTAATGGACAATATGCACAATATGATAGCAAACCGCCACTGTGACCAGTATTTTTCTTGGGAGGTTTTCAGCTGAAACCTTGAACTCTGTAAAATTAAGGTAGCCCTACTATCATTTCAAAGCCACTATTGATTTTCCCTTTAATAATGATAATATATAATTATTTTACGTACAATAGTGCATTAATATAATCCCCAGCAGGAATGGAAGAAAAATCTCTAAATACTAGAAAGACACCTGTTTAAGACAAAAAACAGGACGCCTGCTGTTTCCTGAAACAGGCTTTCAACAGCAACTACTGGCAAATGTTGCTTTACAGGGTTAGGTATTTCTGAGAAGTCATTGCACAGATCACATTTACTCTATTAAAAAAAGCATACTATAATATATTTTATATATAATATATATTGTATATAAAATATATAATATATATAAATAATACAGCCATAGGTACATACCAATGAACACATCTCTATAGAAGAAGGTTTATATGTGTTTCACTGCACACAAACTTCAGAAAATAACAACAGGGAAACTGTTAAGCTGAGAAGGAAACATCAAATACCAAAATGAAAGACAAGGAAACAGATGGAGGTCAAGAGGAAAAACTCTTAGCATGCCATAAAAAAAAAAACCTTCTGACCAGGAAGAACATATTTGACAGCATGCACATCATGAAAAGATGCATCTACCCACAAGTAACAGTTTGTCTTAGTGAAATCACACACTGAAAGTTAACAAACAACCGACACGTCTTGGGCAGATCAGCACATTCTTCATGCTCAGTCTTCCATTCAACCTCACCAAGCCTTCCATATTTCAACTAGATCCTTGCTTAATAGCTTATTTTAGCTTTTAGGGAATCTTTAAAGTTGTGCTGGTTTTGGCTGGGATAGAGTTAATTTTCTTCATGGTAGCTAGTAAGGGGCTGTGGTTTAGATTTGTGCTGGAAACAGTGTTGATAACACAGGGATGTTTTGGTTACTGCTGAGCAGTGCTTACACAGAGTCAAGGCCTTTTCTGCTTCTCACACCACCCCACCAGTGAGTAGGCTGGGGGTGCACAAGAAGTTGGGAGGGGACACAGCTGGGACAGCTGACCCCAACTGACCAAAGGGATATTCCATACCGTAGGACGTCATGCTCAGCATATAAAGCTGGGGGAAGAAGAAAGGGGGGGGACTTTCAGAGTGATGGCGTTTTGTCCCCCCAGTAACCTTTATGCGTGATGGAGCCCTGCTTTCCTGGAGATGGCTGAACACCTGCCTGCCGATGGGAAGTAGGGAATGAATTCCTTGTTTTGCTTTGCTTGCGTGCGTGGCTTTTGCTTTACCTATTAAACTGTCTTTATCTCAACCCACGAGTTTTCTCACTTTTACTCTTCTGATTCTCTCCCCCATCGCACTGGTGGGGAGAGAGTGAGCGGCTGCGTGGGGCTTGGTTGCTGGCTGGGGTTAAACCACAACAAAAGCTTCGAGAAAAGTGCCTCAAGTTCCCTCTGCTGAGGGAATACTGGTGCAGCTGCTCAATTACATCATTTTCAGGAATGATCAGCAGGAACTTCCCATGCTACTTAATGATGTACTTCTGCTAATTAGTATTGCCGCCCAGAAATACAGTTTCTCAATTTTATGTTAAAGAACATTTCTCTCCATAGAGAATGGGTTTTTTTGGTAAGCAAAACATGAAAAAAAAATCTACCTGTCCTATTAAGTATGTTTCACCTTTGCTCTCCAGATTTCTGTCTATTTTAGTTCTTTAAAAGTTAATTTCCATTTTCATTTTCTCTGGTGTTCCCATACAGCTGCTCAGCTTGTATCCTCTCAGCTCCATAGACACACAGAACTGTCAGCAAGCAGAATATTACAGTAAGTGTTCAACCACGCCTCTGTTCACATTGAAGGAATGGAGACATAATTGGAGAGAGTGCTTGAAAAAATATCTGATTATGGGATATATCTGATAATGGGATTAGCTTAGCTCATAAAAAGCACAAGACCAAGGACTCTGCAGCAAAGGACCTAAGGGTGCCTCTGGCAGGAAAACTAACCTGTAAGTAGGGATGGCAGAAATTTTACAGAAGAGAAGTTTGCGTTACGTTAGGAGTAACGAGACAGTACATAGAACAACAGGAAAGCACTTTCCCCAGATTGTATCATGTTTGTCTTTTCTCTTAAATAGCTACACTGAAAAGGCAGATAGCTATAAAACAAAGAGGAAAAATGCCCATATGGAGCAGCAAGACAAGACGTTAGGGAGTCATCTTGTTAAATGTTAGACAGCAACAATAAGAGAGCCCATAAAAGGTAAAATTTTAAAGGACTTGAAAAGGGAAAAAAGAGAGAAAGAGACTGATGCTATCTAAGGAAAAAATAGAAATTTATCTAAGAACTTGTCATAAAAGAATTGATAAAAATGCTTCATCTCCTTCCTATTAAACCCAGTCCTAACTACAGCAGCTGAGAGCAGCAGAGCATTTACAACCACAGAACCAGCCCAGCCTGCCAAATCTCCCGTAGAACATTCCTATCGGCAAACTCTCAAATGGAAACACTTCAGAAGCAAACTATGCAGGCTCTGCTGCTTCATGTGATCCTGCAGACCAACTGCAGGCCATTTATCACAGCATCTTGAACCACTGCATTAGAAAGTTTATAAAAACAAAGACCTGGCTAAGAAATTCAGGAAAAGACTGTAGAAATAAGTATAGGCTTTCAACCTGATACCATGCTCCCCACAGTAGTTCTGAGGAAGCTTAAAAAAAAAAAAAAAAAAAAAAAAAGCAGTCCTGGCTCCTCTATCTCACCTTTGTCACATTACTCGTCAAGGAGCCATCGTGAAGAAATGCATTTGCTAGCTGTACAGATTGGACAGTCATGAGTATTGTTTGGTCAAAGTCTCACCACATGTCAACTTGGGAACCAAAAACCAAGAGACTTAAAAGGAGGACTCAACAGTTATCCTCTTATCCTGTTATTCCAGCCAACCTTGTAATTGTCCCTTAACTAGATCCCATTATCAATAATCCTTTTAGTGGGATCAGTTTCACATTAAACAGCTTATTACATGGATGACAAAAGAAGCAAAAAAATAACTCAAGAATGATCAGACAACAAAAATTATGTCTAAAAACAATGTTTATATCTTGATACACAGAGGATTATATTCCTTAAAATCTCCTCTAGGTGAAATTAAGTTTTTCCATGAAAGAGAACAGGCCCTAGTGATTTTTTTGAAGAACATCTTCTATTTACAATGGAAATTCATCCCATCTAAGGAATAAACTATAACTATTATGATAGCATCATTTACATTGCATCTTCTGAATGACCTGAAAGAGTAACCTGGAGTACCCCAACGAACAGTTGTTGCAGGGAACTGTTGGTTCACCCGTAAGTTCACTGACACCATGATAACAAAATGATAATCTTGATCTCACACTAAAACTGATAAACAAAAATTAAGGTCAAATTAAATTAACATCTATTTCTCAGCTGAGATCTCTCACTGAGCTACGTTTCCATTTCCAGTAAAGTAACACCTATGTACATTGGTAGCATGAAAAACACCTCAAAGATGTTGCTAGCAATGTCTGCCTATGAACCTTCTTGAACAAAGCTCTGTTGCATGCTCCAAATCCTGCATTGGTACATCATTTTTCTTCTTGAGCAGGCATCTCACATTAGGGCAGATTGCATCTGATAAATTTTAAATTACTACAAACTTCCAAATTCACCTGAAGGAAAAAAAACATCCCAACCAACTTTTAATCAGTCCTCAAGTGCCAGCTGATTTCCTTTTCCTCCTTCACAGCCACCCTAAAACACACTCCACTTGTTTCACACATTATCCTGCCTGTTATCACCTTCACATCCTCTGGGTTTTTTTCCATTTTTTCCCCACCTGGTTTTTATTTAGTGCTTCAGTCCCAACTGCATAGTCCTCCCCTGTCAGGAGGCACTGATACATTGACAACATCATTACATGCTTGCTATATTCTCTAGGAGCAATAAAACTAGCTTTTTTTTTAATTTTCAAGCAGTTTGTCCAAGGAGTAGCTTTGTGTATCAGGTTTTCACAACTGTCTCCCAAGATTTACTTTCTCATTTGGATAAAAGTAAAAGAGTAAAGTTGCCTACTAAAGGAGTCCTCTGCAAAATACCTCTGCCGATATGCCTGAGATGCCCATGCAAGAGCTCTTACTTGAAGTATTCTGTTATCCCATCCCTTCTGGCAAACAAGTAGAACTTGGAAACTCTGACAAGTGTCATTTTACCATCAGTCATGTGTGGGCTGCTTCTATGTAGCACGTACTATAAGCAAAAGGCAGAGTTATGTCACATGGGTTGCAATTCCCTGGAGATTACTCTCCACTCCATTAACTTCATTAAGAATAAACTAGCTGTGTGGGATAATTCTATTTATTCTTTCCAACTTGCCACTCTATCAGGCTAAATTAAGTGGGCACTGATAGAATGAGCTCTGACCACAAATGAGAAAGAGATGAAACACTGGCTTCATGAAGAGCCGAGGACGGTCGATCAGGCAGGGGATGAGTCACAGTTCATCCTAAATTTCCCGTTCTCTCTTGCACTGCCTTGCTCTACTGCCCTACATACTCTGCATCTGGATCCCTAAGCAAACCAAAATGGTAACCATTCAAAGCTTAGGATCTGTGCTGTGCACCACTGAGCTAAAGAACGGGGTATAATAATAATAGTGTTTGCTTCTACAGGAAGCTGGCTCTGTCTGGGACGCACAGGGATGTGTCTGCTACACAGCTTTTTTGCCCTGCCAATTTGCATTGCAGCCACATGTCAATTTGCAAAAGTGAAAATGAAATTTGACCAATGTAACTGTTCTCCAATTACATCCTGGTTTGACTGCTGAGATTTTCACATATTTAGGGTGGAAGCCAGGTCCTTCAATACATAATGACACAAATTGCATATTTTTGCTGAGAGTTTGAGGGCTCTTTGTGATCAGCTGTGATGCCGCACTCAGTATTTTCTTCATCCAATGCCAGTTTCTCTGCTGTCATCAAGTTGTATTTTATGGCAGCTGCATTTCCCAAATTAAATATTTGGGCCACTTTTAATACAAAATATCAGATACACAGAGAAATAGCCTGAACTATTTTAGATGAGGAAACAGAAAACACTAATTCTATACTTAATAATGAAAACAGCTTTTTAACAAAAAGCCCCAGATGCTACTAGAGCGCAGCACTAATATCGCTCAAGTGGAGAAATTACCTGGTCTTTGTACTAACACAGTCCCTTCAAGAGGGGAAGTGCTGCTCCTCTCAGCTGGCTCTTCTTGCTCAGCTGATTTCCATTTCAGTATTCCCTCTGCCCACAGGAGGACTTTTTTCAGTCCCTTCAAAAAAGGCACTTTTGCTTGCTACTGCTGGTATCATGCTATAGCTGCCCCAAGGACCATTCAGACAAATTAAATAAAGAAACACTATTACAGCAGTTTAGCAATGAGAGAAAAAGGGAGTCAACAGGCAGAGAGTGCTTTATGAAGAAGCTTCCCAAATGCCTGTTGGCTTTATCCAAAACAAGTATTGCTCGTTTGCTAGATTAAGCAGGTCAGAGAGCGTACCTTTCATGCCTTTATGGAAGACAGTGTAATTTAAGGGGATATTTGCATGAAGCAGGGTTGCCAACAGATACAGTCAATAGGGAGAGAACTCTCTGGGAACACATTGCAGCACATGATCATGCTGAGAAGAGATGGGCAGTGGTCTGTTATCCAACTGACGAGATCTCATCTGGAAGGCTGCAATGCTTAGAAAAAAAAAGAACGTGAACTACCAGAAATGGTTTTTTTCTCTAAAAATGAAAAGCTGCTTCTAATGAGAAGCGTAACAACATCAGCACATTCAAATGGGAATATCACATCAAATCGATTAGTTGAGCGCCAACTCAAAACATTAGTTTACAAACTCAAAAGTTAGCCCATATGATGACAAAGGCAGCCCCTATGCTCCCACCAAGTTCAGTGCTGCAACGCACTTTAAAACCAGCTATGGATATTTATCGAACACTGACGCTGAGCCATGCCTGTATAGGCAAGGCTGGGTGTGATCCCCCGGCCCAGGAAATTTCAACCTCGGCAGCTGAGAGACTGGATGCAGCATTTCAGTGACAGAAAGGTGAAGCTGGCACACACCTTGAAAGTGGAACCATTTTGGTTTTGACTTTTCTTATTTCAGCTCTTCCTTTCCCTGTTCTTTTAGTGACTTTTATGGGGAAATAAAGGTGATGAGCTTGAAGGGCTGATTACAGGGGCCTCTGAAGGAGAGGAACAAACACAAAGCCAAGAAATTACCAATCCCAATACCCCGGTACCTTGGGTAAAGCATATCAGTAATGCATATGATTTCATGTGGGATCACATAGTCCATCGTAGTATCAGTAAATGAAGACAGAGCAGAGAGGAGCTGGGACAGTGACCACAGACAAGCAGCGCACAGCCATTGTCTCAACTGCGCACCAACCAGCAGGTTGCCTGAACAAGCTCCAAACACTCCTCTGTTGAAGTAGCTTGATGTTGTCAAACACAACAACTTGACAAGATAAGCCCTAAAATGGACAGGAGGAGGAGCTATTTGCTTTTG
>VYZW01041500.1:1058-18328 GCA_013401315.1 Balaeniceps rex | reverse complement strand
TATGTCAATGGACTAAATTAATAAGTTTTGTGTGGTCTTCAAGACGTTCTCAAAGCCAACCAAGTTTAAGATGAGTGTACAATGAACACTCTAAGACATGACTTACTAAGTATTGCAACAGCCCCAAAACCACTGTGGCTAGCAGGAAAACCATTTGAATGAGGAGGGACACATTAATTAAGAAACTTAACAGCACCACAGACTCCAAGAAACCCCTAGAGAGGCAGGGGAAAGATCCCACTTCCCACATTTGCATTTCACATCTGGGAAATGTGAGTCGTCACATCCACATTGGGAGAAATCCAGAAGCTGCAGGAAGGAAGCAAGCAAGNAAAAAAAAAAAAAGAAAGACAGGAGATTGTTTCCACCTTGAACAAAGGGAGAGAAAGAGGTCAGCACTGTCCTGCTGAAGATGAGGAGTTAAATTCCCAACTTCAAAACTACTTTCAGGTCCTATTCAGAAAAGGGGATGCAGAAGTTTGGTGGTTGTTTGCTAAAACATCTTCTCAGTTTTTGTACTCAAAACTTGCCTCTAGGATCTTCTGCACTGGCTGGGAAACACCTTTAATTTTTGAAATATCTGAAGACAATGTTTTCTTCTTCTATTTGTCTCCTATCTGGAACTTTGCTTCCAACCTTGCAATCAAGAACTGAAATTTCTTTTACCATATTTTCATCTGCACTCTTACCTAATGCTTAAGATGAACTCAAGAGAAGCTTCCAAACATTAGGTACACTCTTACTCCAGCAGAAATGGAGTATAAACGGTGTGTGTAGGCAAGGACACTGGCAAACTGAGACAGTTGAGGAATCCCAGAAGTTTGGTCACATCTCTTAGCAAGCTATGGATATCATTTTGATGGTATCACCAAGTGTCAAGACCAGAAAAGACATTCCTCTTGGCAAGCACAGGCCAGCTCTCATCTAGCAGAAGGAAAATTTATAATTCCCATTCCCCTCCCAGATAGCACAAAAAAACTTGGAGAGTTGGAAAGAAAAAGGTGACAAATTAGTTCTCCATAGATAACTTACCAGTGAGTTAAAGAACAATAATGTACATTATAACTGAATATCCACATATAGCCTAGGGCTGTGCATTGCCATTATTTCTGGACACTGTTAAGATCCTCTGGCAGCAGCTAATGTACTTACCATTCAAAAAGCATTCAAGGACAATATTCCCCAGAAACAGAATAGATTCTTGTGACAACCAGAACAGTTAAAGAAAATAATGTTTAATAGTAAAAGGAGCCCAGTTTATCTCAGATGTATTGGTCTTACATTAATTTTAACTCTATTAACTTAAATAGCATTACCCAACTTACACTTTGCATCAACTTGCAAACCTGTTTCCTGGTGCATACAAGCGTGGAGGTACATCCCCACAGACCAGACATACAACACATATAAAAAAGACAGTTGCTTCATTCTTTTCTGTTATTTACATAACACTCTGAGACAGCATTCACACCAAAGCCCAGAAAATCATCTTAGAATAAAACACCAGAAAAGGGAAAAAAAGAGCCCAACAATCCTTCACTGAAAACAGGTAACGTTGTCCAAAAGCAAACACTGAGGACCACTTCATGTACTGCCTTCTCCCTTCATTATCCCATCAAATGAAACAAGCAGAAACTAATAAATATGACATACAAAGCAAACAACAACAACAAAAAGTGCTGCTTCATTTGTTTTCAGTCCCAAGGAAAAGCAGCAAGAATATCCTGCTTTGTGGATAACCTGCAATTCTACAACACTGAACTGCAGCTGATAAACAACTGTTCAATGGCTTTTGTATTGTATGCAAAGTAACTGATAGAGTTTTACCAATGAAGACTACGCTCATCCCAACTCACTAATAAAATATATTGTCTCATTCCCTCAAGCCAGTTCCACAATTCCCAGCTGCCGCAGGCTCTGGGGAAGGTCTGCCACAAATTGCTGGCTAATCTTACCACTGAATAAGTTATCATGCTGCCGAAGCGATGATCTGTTGCCTCAGGGGCTTGCACAGCTTAAAATGCTGTGGAGACAAAAGTGATGGATTTTGCCTTTACAGTGAAAGGAAAGACACTGTATGTGCCTCCTGGCTATACCTGCATCCTGCGGGATCCTGATCTGCACTGCCACAGTGTCTATGACTGTGCCAGCCTGGTGACATCTGAGCAGCTGGGCATACAGCACCAACCTGCCTGAAAACGGAGAATGCTTCTTCCAAAAGCAGAAGGATGAGGGACCTTAACTCCAAAGATTTTGTACTCAGAAGATCACAGCTTGCCCTGCATGTAGTTACATCCAGCATCCTACAAGCCTGAGAGAGACAAGGAGACAATCCAGAAAAAGACAAGTCTCCATCCAGGTATCTTCATTCAGAGCAGCTGAATTGGTGTACAGTCCTATTGGCAACAGCTCTTCCACTTACCACATCATAGCGAGTGCAGACAGCTTCCAGAGAAGAACACAAAACTATCTTTGCAGTTCCATAAGCTGAACACACCTTTGTTTTCAGTGAAGAAAAATTGAGTGATTAGCCTGGCTGTCTTTGATTTTGGTTTTAAAGGATTGCACCTTTCCAAATTTCTCCATACCACAGGCTGGGAGCCTACCACCGGCAGGCAAGCTGTAGCTTGCAGTTTTACTGCTTACAGACACATCAATATATGTCAATTAATACAGGAAACAATATAGCATATGAAAGGTGTATTTGGCTCTCTTAAGGCTGCTGGCAAGAAACTCCTTTCCTCTTAGAAAGAATGGATAAAATAAAGATTTTTTTTTTTTTTTTTTTTTTAAATCTGCTTTTTTAAACCTACATGAGACTCTAAGAAGATAATCTGGACTGCAGTTGTAGTGACCCACCATAGGACAAACAGTAAAGGTAACATATTTTTCTTAACTCTAATACAGTTTCTTGGTTTAGGTTAGAAGAAAAAAAAACTCCATGATTTTTCTCTGTTGAATAAAGACTGTAATAGCAAGTAATTACTCCTTCAAGTCCTGTGAACAAGAAAGTGTACCATCATTCTATAAATACACACACATACTACACACAAGTTGCTGTGCTGAAAGTGTTTCCTTACTGGCTACAATAGGATCATGACAGAGAAACAAAGTGTCTAAAGTAAGAATGAGAACAAGTCCTAAAACAATGCACAAAAGCATCAATGGTCTCCAGACTGAAATAAGTTATAACAGATTATAGAAAGCTTATGCTCCACTGCTTTTCAGTCTCACCATGCCAGTTAAAACAGTGCTATTTGCCTCATCACTTCTGCCATTCAGAATTTAACAGCAGGTCTACGCTACAGCCAAAAGTATATTTAACATTATGTATACATGTAAAAGAGAGTAAATTGCATGCAGGTGACAATTATGCTCTCTACGATTAGAGGCACCCTCTCGGGGTGGTTTAATCTTCCCTTTTAGAATTTTAGGCATCCACCTATCCAGCTGAACATAATCTGATTAATAAACCTCATACCCTTACGATGCCCAGGTCTATGCTCCAGAAAAACGGGCTTTTGAAACCCTCATACTGCAAGAGAGAGTAGTATAGGAAATGTATCCTGAAGTTATTCAAACACATAGCTATACATCACAAAAGTAAAATCATTAGGTGAAAACTCAGAACTACAACAGAAATACAGAATCCATTCTTTGCGTATACAGCTAACTGCATGTGCACACAACTGCATTAAGATACCTGAGCATTCAGCTACATTTTCCAAGCAACTGCCATAACCACATGTCGTCTACTACTGACCCCAGTTTGATAAGTAATTACTTATTTCAGCAGCAGCAATGCCAGCAGAAACAGCCCTTACCTCCTGCTCCGTGCCACACGTTCCCTCCTCCCAGGCCACCTTCTCAGCCCTGACACAGCAGCCACACGGTCAGACAGATTAGAGTTAAAAGTAATCGATAACCAAAGAAGAAAAGGCGCTTTTGAACCCACGGCAGTTCCCCGATGCGGTTCACCACCAGCCCCACAAATGGTTGTACTAGTACAGCTCAGAGGGTGGCAGGGGGCTGCTTACGCAAGCACAGTTCTCTAAGGAAATGCATGCCAAATTTCTCCCCGAGGAAGCAATTGTGTTTGCATCAAAACATCTGAAAAATCTCCCCCCCCCCGCCCCCAGTCTGTAGGATCTTGGCCAGGGAATACAGATCTGGAAGGGATCCCTGGGGGTCTCCTCGTCCCCTTCCTTGCAGTCACAGGCAAGAACCAACCCCACAAATCCAGTCAGTGAGGAGATTTAATGTAGAAAGCCACTCGTTAGGTAAACGAAATACAGCAGGTAGCTGAATATCCAAGCTGGGGGAAAAAAAGGTTTCTGAGATTTCCCCCCTTTACATATCAGGTAAATTAATTCTGATAAAGCTTTGTAAAATAAAGTTGCACACTGTGTTATATCGTCTTTCATCATCGCTTTCCAACTTGCGTGTAAGGCAAAAGTTAATGATTGAATTTTAAGGACATTAACACGGAAACCCTGAGAAAACTTCCATTAAAATACAGCCTCTGTTACACTGTTGCAGAAGATGGAAAAGTAAAAATAAAATATAATGCAAGCGAAAAAATATAAAACAAAAAGCACATAAAATAGTGAGCAATATACAGCTAAAAAAATTCACGTGAAAAGACAGCTAGTGATTTGAGGTGAGTAATAATATGGCCCTAACTGAGGCATAATACAATCACTCTGAGCAAAATGCAATCCTGTTTCACTTCATTAAGTTTCATGTTATCCTCGAATTTCCCAGCGCTAACGGAAACGTTTCCTCATTGCCACCACAGGAGCAGACTTACAACAACAGACTCAGCTACCCCAACCAGCTTGTTAACTTAATGAAATCAATTCAGTCAAAAGGCTATCACACAGACCCGAATTCATCCCAAATACCTAATTAACAACTTACCCCTAGAGATATTAAACAGAATATGTCAATGAATGGATGGCAAACTATCAGAAAGTTCAAAATAAGGATAATACTCATTGTATCTTTTAGCATTTTTTTTTCATTGAACAGTTTCCTGAACTTAGTCAGCCCACCTGTGAACACAAAATTTCCTGTAGGGCCGGGTGGTGTTGTAGGCATGTGTCTAAGTATATTATTGCACACCTGGTTAAGTTCTGCAAGGGACTAAGTATTCTCCTGGAAATGAATTATGTTAATATCCCAGAAGAAGTATCAGGGCCACTCAGGATATGGATCACTGCCATTAGCCACTTTCACAGCTAACTATTGCTGTGGAAGACCACAGACCAGCTCTTCCAGCCCGCCACCGAGCAGCCTGTGCCTCAGTTTTCTGAGCTCTTTTGGGAGCCACTTCCACGCGCGCTGCCACAGCCCGTGTCAGCGAGGTCCAGGTGACAGCCGGGAGGGTCCGCAGACACACGGACATGGCGCACGCAGCAAAGCCTCGCTCTGCCATCTCTTTCGTCCGTCTCTGAACGGGTATATTTTTTCTGCTTATGCAACAGAAAAAAAAGATAATTAAGTTTTCCTCATACCGTCTAGGAACTTGAAACGCCGTTTATTCTTTAACTCTCTGGCTAGCATTTCATCTAAACAGCTTATATATATGTATGCACGTACATACAGCTCCTTGATTTAATGGTGGGGTTTCCATTTTTNCCTTTTTTTTTTTTTTTTTTTCCCCAAAGTTCCTGCAGTTCTAGGCTCCACGTCGCAGGCAGAGCACGAAAGCCACCCAGCCGAAGCCCCTCCACAGCGCTGCCAGCCGCCGCCGCCGGCGGAGAGCACGGCGCTGCCCGCCCGTCTCCGCGCCGCCTCCCCGCACCGTCCGCGGCCGCGGCACAGCTGCGCGAGGGGCCGGGCTTTGCACCGCGGATCCCGCGGCACATGGGGCAAGGAGGCAGGGGGGGCACCGCGGCTTCGTCTCCGCTCCGTAAGGAGCTCAAGACCTCACAGGAGCTTCCCCGGCCGCCTCGGTCGCCCACCTCGTCGGCTGGCAAGCAAAACGTCGCCGGCGGCGAGGGCGGCAGCCGTTCCCCTTCTCCCGCCGCCCCCCGGCGCTGCCCTGCAGCGGGACCCGCGGGCTCGGCGCGGCGCTTCCCCTCACCGTGGCTCCGGCTCCGTCAAGTTGTCATCGGAGGGACCAGGAATCCCTCCTTGCGTGATACCTTCACCAGCAGGAAAAGGGCGTCTCAGCAGGGCCACGGGTACTTTCATCGCATTAAGAGGGTTTTTTTTCCCCCATCAGGGCAAAGCCTGTACTGGGATTTCTGGATCAGTGCTCTCGGGCATTTCAGAAGGTATTTTTAAACTGTTCCAAAGTCAGGCAACACTCAAGAGTTGTAATAACACCAAAACTTGTGCATATGGCTGGCCCTCTGTCACGTACACCAGCCCTGCATGCCCCATACACCACTGGGAGTCGTGCTGTCGTTTCTTGCCAATCTTTAAATTTTCAAACTCAATTCAAAACCCCAGACCAGGGGAAGTACTCACAGAGACTTCAGCAGGCTTGGACCCTAGACTCTTGGAACAAGTTTCAAATTCCAGCAGCCTTTTGTTTATCCAAGGAAGATAAACTAAGTGGCCTGCTGAATACTGCATGGGTTTTCAGACAAGATCTGAAAAACAGCAGGTCTTTGCTCAGAAGGGACATTAAACATCCTGTGACACTTTCCATGAGAACAAAGATAAAATGGGACCTTTTCTTACCCTTCTCGAACACTGTCGCCAGACAAGGGCTGCCTGGTTCCTGTCTTTTACCCAGGACCTTGCCACCTTTCAGCACTGCTATAAAGAGCAAGTGCAAATCTCCCAGGGGTGTGCCAGCAGAGCCTGAGGAGAGGGTGGCTGGGAGACGTTTGCTACACTGCTCTCCCAGGGTGAGTTCAAAATCCTTCAGCGTAAGGATGTACGCACAATTTGGGTAAGGACAGCAGCTTCAGGGCTGATTGTTAATTGGAAAAGTCTCCCCTTTCCGGGTGGCAGAGCCACTCTGCACAAGACAGTGGCATGAGGTGTCTAGGAGAGACTGGTCTACGAGTGCTTTCCCCTCCTCCTGCACACCGTGGGGTGAAGCTGTGCGCTGGGCAGCCCGCACCACCTTATGCACAGCTTCCCTAGCACAAGTACTCTCCTTCCTATGGCTCACAGCAGCTGTAGAGAAAAGGGGCTAAGCTTTCCGCACCAACTGCGTGGGTAACAAAAACTTGTTCTTGAACAAGAAAAAAGTGCAGCTCTTACTTTCTTGGTGAGATTTTGACTCCCCCCCCCCCCCTTTTTTGACAGTTCTGTAACATTTTGGAAAGATTTTTAACCTTACCTGGATTAAACTGTGCTTCATGTTGAGAGATTTTCCTCGCCAAAAGACACTCTAATG
The DNA here is from genome assembly GCA_013401315.1 of Balaeniceps rex. Lineage (NCBI taxonomy): Eukaryota > Metazoa > Chordata > Aves > Pelecaniformes > Balaenicipitidae > Balaeniceps > Balaeniceps rex. The sequence continues at coordinate 10,968 of VYZW01041500.1, read as the reverse complement.
TAATTGCAAGAGGCTTTATTTGTACTGCGTTACACTGCCAGATAACAGACAGCTCGGAACAAGATGGCCTGTGCATTAAGCTACCACTCAAGAGACCGGGGATCTCAGCATCGCAGCAAACTTCCTCTGCAAGTCTGGTTGGCAGCATCTCTATGACAACTCCCCATCAGTGATGGGAACGACGTGGTTATCTGTGTTGGCTGCTGACATTTTGATGTCTGGGTCAACAACAGGTAATGCTTTCCTCTCTGTGGTGTGGAAAGGATATGGTCAGAGTACCACAGAACCTCACTATGTACTGCACATAACGGGAATACACAGAGGCAGTAACAGTGCTCATGCTCTGCTGACCTGGCCATTGGCACTGTAACAACTTTAAAAGACACTTTTGTGCTGTTTAAATTTTACATAAATTAATTTTCAGCACTGAAGTAGCACAAACTAGATATCACCAAAACAATATGCATGACTTCAGTTGGCTCTTTGGAGCAACACTCTAACAGTAATAAAAATACAAGGTTTTGGTTTACATTCTTGTTTTAGACATTCATGACAGGCTTCCTCTTGTCACTGCCAGAACAGATTTTTCTCATGCAAGTTTCAACTGCTGACACCAGATAAGTGATCCATTGCACTGCTCCATCTAGCAGCTTGACAAGCAACACAATATAACTCACCGGTAATGACCTTAATCCCTCCAGGGTTGCAGGACTATGCATGTTGCTCCTCTAGAACTGCTGTAATCACAATATCAAAGGATACATTCCCTCACCTGGAATGCCTGACCAGGCAAAGACAACACATCTGGGAAGAGGGTTGTTTTGGTTTGGTCCCTATGCGAACGAGAATAATACCTTTACACTTTTTTACACTTTCCAAACCACAAAAATAATCATAAACTATAACACTATGGAATTTAATAGGAAAGATAAGAGCTTTTACAGTTTGAAGGATGGTTAGGTGCCATGGTACAGTTGATGAATGGCCTTCCTATGTATGTATGTTCTTAAAGTATGTTCTTTAATTGAACCTTTATATACAATTATCTGTGTGAAACTGAAAATCCCATTACCCTCCTTCCTCTGCTCTCTTCCTCTACCTCCCTGATACAGCCAGCCAACAGTACCGGATATACTCTAACGGCATGCTGAGGGTAACATTTTCAGATCTGGTCACCAACATTTGGATCTACAACTTTTAGCATCCTATAGCCAAGGGGACACAGCTTCCCCAACATCTCTGGAGATTAAGCCAAAGACATCACAGGCTGGAGAAACCGTAGTCCCTGTGGTTCCCTCAGCTCCCCCTCTGCAGCTACCGTCCAAATCTTGCCGACTCCAAGGCGAGAAGGTAAAGTACTCACCACTTCTGAGCGGAGGCTCCTTTCTGAAGGTGAAGGCAAGCTCTGTTGCTTACTGACATACAGGGCTTCAGCAGAAAATCAAAAGACTCTGATGAATTCCTCAAAACACGTGGCTGTGTAAGGCATACATGGAACCTGGGTTAGAAAAAAGAGGGTGTGTAATTATTACTCCAGGGCCTCCTCATTTTTTACATGGACATTAGCAATTCCTGGAACATAAGACCATCCTATGATGTCAGACCGAAAGATGCATTTATAACCAGCCTTGTTTCTAATGATACCCAGAACTAGATGCAGATACGATTAGGCAAAATAGGTTGCAAGACGAGTGTATCATCCTCCAGAATCTTTGGAGATTTCGGCAGAAATATCCTCTCTTTCTTGATATAAACTAAGTATAGGCAGATGAAAACTTAATATTGGTTGAACAAGGGGATGATTCATCTCCTTTTAGTGATTACAAGCTTCCTGATTTCAAACCTCTTGCCTTGCTGCTGTTTATCTGGGGTATTCCTTCTGGTCTGTCATTGAAATCCTTGGTCCAAGCACATGCAGTAAGCTTTTTGGACACATTTTGATGCATGTATTTTACAAAGATCAGCACTCCAGCTAGTCAAAATTTTCCAGTGCAACAATTTTTCACTAGAAAACACAGATTCACCAAAACAAATGTTCTATGGAAATGTGGTTCTGTGGCTATATAAAGGCAGGAGCTTTAAAAAAAATCTTGTCTGTCAAATGACTTTCTTTTGGCAGCCTGTTAGGCTTCCTGCTAGCAGGCTTTTTTGGTGGAAAAAGGGAAATTTCAAAATGTCTAGTTTCATTTCACATCAGAAGAAAAACTTAATTACATGTTGGAATTTTTCACAGCATGGGAATAATAAATTTAAATTAGTTGTACTTGGAAGCAAGCCTTTGCACGGCTATTCCAGTCTCTCTTCCATATCCACTTGACTATGGACCAGAGGCTCAGGCTATTTCAATCCATACAGGAATCTGACATCAAACAGGGCCTGTAATGTTGCTCTAGTCTGAGGAGAGAGAACCATTTCCATGGCTTTACAACTTTTCACGGCATTATGTTTTTGTTCTCCCTGCTGCATGACGAGTATGGCTTGCTGTGCTCTTCTATAGAGCTGGTGTTAGCAGCTTATCCTGCTCGTCATCACCACCCTCGCCTGTACCAACTCTTGGGGAAAAGCACAAGCTAAAGAAGGCTGATCTGGGGTTCGAAGCCTGAGGGCAGCGCAGGTCGTCTTTATCCTACTCCCCAAACCAGCACGTACCAAGTAAAAAGAAGATGGTGAGCCACCACCGATTCACCACACCTCCACAACACAGAAAACCAGTCACTTGGCAAGAATTGGCTGTACCTCCGACAAAACTCCATCTGGCACTCGCTGACTGTTGGGGCTTTCAGGGAGAGCTTCTCACCCATCCCAGGGTATGCCGTGCCTCCGGATATTTTTTCCCTCCAGCTCATCTGTAAAATGCACAGCTTAACAGCTAGGACTACTTTCAATTCATTTTTTACTACCTGATTGTTGTATTTGTGGTGTTCACAGGCTGGGGGAAGAGTTTCTTTGCTTTAAACTTTAATATACTCCTTTAAATAAAATATGCCCATTGATAATATCTACAGCAAACATTTACAGAGTTAAACACAGAAACTACTGTCATTCCACCCAGAGAGAAAGTTACAAGCATCAAAGATTTCTGTTTTATTTGGAGGCGTACCAGATTAGTTCCAGGGGCACTTATGCAACACACAACCTTACAGCCGATTTTCTTTTCTTTTTTTACTCTGTGCGTGCGCAAGGTGTTTTTTCCCCCCCATTTGTTTGCTTTTTTCTCTCCAAGTTAAGCATGTGTGAACAGAGACCTAAACCAGAGCCAGCTAAAAGTACATCAGAAACTATCTGCTCCACATAGCAGACATTTTGGTAGATATTACAACATTGACTCTCCGCGGCCTTGCATTTTGGTATCGGCCTCGTGGCTGCAAAGCTGGACGAACTGCCACCATTCTGACACTGAGATGGTTCGGTCCCCTCTGGCCACATAGCAGTGGCTAAGCGAGGTGCCTCGTGGGTTCTCAGCGAGATATTTTTAGTATGGAAATTCAGCAGCCCCTTGAAATGAGAGGTACCTCTGGGAGCCAGGCTTCCCCAGGGAGCCGCAGGGCACGGGTGCAGGCTGGCTCGTGGCTGTGCTCACCGGCACGGGTACCGCACCCGCCTCTGGAGGCACCGGGGCTCAAATTGGGCTGGCGATGACATCTGATGGGAAAAACAGCATTGGTGCCTGACCCTTCTTCATGTCACTGGTACCATTTGGTAGGAGGTTTGAGGCATCGTCCCTTCAAGGGCTAGCAGGTCAGCACAAACCAACCCACCCACCTTCTCACCAGGTTTTCCTGCTGTAAAACCACCCAGATGCTGTACGAGGTCTGGGGAGTCAGCAGTGGACCTGCAAAGCATAAGGGACTGCAATCTTTTGCACACGCATGCACGCACACAAGAGTGCTTTCAGGTAGGCTGGGGTGGAGGCATCCTTCGCTACTCTTGGGTGATGAATACATGTCTGCATAAAGGCTTGAAGCCTAGTAAATATAAAAAAAGTAAAATTATATTAAAAATAGTAAAAATTATATTAAAAATAGTAAATATTTTTACTAATTAAGGTGTTTTGCTTGTTTGTTTTTAAAAGCAGTTCTCTGATGTTTGTGTATTCAGCTTTTTTTTTTGGTGGCCAGAAGTTTCCCTCACTGAGTTGCCAGTCATACACCATTGCCTCCCTACCACAGCAGGGTAGGTGGAAAGGGCAGGGACTGCAAGGGAACTGACTCCAAATTATCTTCTTTTCTCTAACAGGTCCACAAATAGGTTAGAAAAGGAAAAGCCAGTTCTTCTCTTACTCTTGTGAGTAAAGAGATTTCAATCACCAAGCCTAACAGTCTCCATACATAGGAAAGACAGACTTCTATAGTGTCTTCACACCAGTCATCATGGACTCCACAGAGTGGCATTAGTAACAGCTCTTTTGCTCCTATGCTGATAAACACACTTAGAATTCCAGGGCTGGTATCTGAGAACTTTATAGTAATGTGTATGAAATGAAACTGAAAAAAAAAAAATCCCATAATGCTGTGAAGCAGATGTTCATGAAAATCTGACAAAAAAAGATTTTATATCCCTTTCAGGCAAGAGCGCTAGAACAGGGAGATAGGTTGTATGGCAGGTTAAACATCAAGCTCCTGATAGTGGAAAAAAATATCAGAAATTCAAAAAAAGAAGTCTTCCTGACAGAAGCTAAGCTGACCTTGGTGATTCTTCCCATGAATAAAAGGTGAATTCATTTTCAGGGGTTGGTGCCTCTTTTCTTCTGCTTAATTTTTTTTGATGCAATTTCTCGTGTGATGAGAGCAAGGGGTGGAGGGGAGAGAAGACTCTTACGAAAGTTCAGTTCCTGAATATTTTCTCTCCTACCTGTAAAAGAGCAGCTGTAGTGTGAGATAGGTTATGGGTCAGTCTGCAGCCATGACCAGAAAGCAGCTTTAGTTTCCCTTGCACCGCTCTTCCCCATTCAAAGAAGAGACAAACCAGTGATGCATGGGGAGTTGCCACACAGAGCAGGCAAATCTGCTGGAGAAAAGACTTCAAACCTCCTACACTGGAAGAGAAAACTTACTTTCTGCTCTAAAAAAGAAATGACTAAAACACTGACTAAAAACATTTGGGAGTGTTTCTGGCTTATCTTGCAAACATTTCTGGATTATTTTGTGCACTGCCTTTTGTAGCCAAGTGCAATATGCTGAGTGCTAGCTGAGTAACAGCATGCTCCATGCTTAGGACACAAGAACAGCATGTATTTGTTTACTTATTCAAATAACACTAGGGGTGAGGTTGCTCAAAAAACAAAACAATTCTGCTAAAAGGAACTAAAATTTCTTTTAAGTACATTCAGAATTTTGTGATTCATTTAGCCAGCCAGCTTTGAAAATGGAAAATTCAGTTGTTCGTTTAGTTTTTTTGACTTAAAATGCATTACGTTACAGTTTATTTTTAAAAATATAAAAAGAGTAAAAATAACTTTCAAATACAAGAGAGTGTTCTCACTGTTCAAATCAATTCCAATAATAATTTTTTATTTCAATCTCCAGGTGAAGCCTGTGCAACCTTCTCAGAGGAGAAGCTTCTCATAGCTTCAGTTGTCTTGCCCACATTATACTCCTGCATTTCACAAAACAGATGTTCACAGACCGCATTTACTGTGCTGCCTCAGCTGCACACTGGGCTAAGGGTCCGCTCACCATCAGGGTATCGATGGGGTAATGCCAGTGGGAGGACAGAGGGGGCAGATTCAGCAGAGTAGACAAAAATACTACTATCTCAACACAGTATTACATCTGCCAGTTGGTAATGATTTACTGATTTACACAAGAATATTTTGACTGCAGTCTCCCAACTGATGCAACTGTTATAAAAGCTTGTAGGAAAGAACATTTTCATCAGCACATTTTTCCTGCAGGCTTGAGGCATTAACTCCCTTATCCTTGCTGGCACCCACATCCCCACTTCCACCCAGCCGAGCATTGGGAACTCAACTCCTAAAAACTGAGACCAGCTATTTTATTTTGTGCAACTGGCTAACGCATATGAATGCAAAAAAAATCCCCGCACAACAGCAACAAAAAAACCCAATCAAGTTTCAACATACCAGCAGCCACACCATCCTGTTGCTTGAAGCGCTGATGTTTCTGTTGTGACAATCTTCTGCACTATCAAACCAGCGGCCGTTCTTGATGAGGCTCTGTCTTGCTCCAAGCATTTTTCCTCAATGCTTTCAAGGCAGCAGAGAATACCTATTCCCTTGCAAGGGTAAGCTCCTCTCACAGAAGAATTTAAACCGAAAAAGTATGCCACATGGAGAAAAAAAAAAAATTCTAACATATTATGTGAGAAAGTGGTAACGTGGTTAGCCGAGGCCACGTCCTCATCATGGATGGGCATAAATGGAGATCTCAGTAACTGGGGTAAACTCAACTCTGTGCACTCACTGCCAAGGCTGCTTTGGTACATCATAGCAGTTGTTAAAGGGTAACTTCTGCTTTGTAGTAGACACAATGTTCAGATTTGCTCACACTTTGAAGTCTGCAGAGAGATGGATGGGTCATCCATCCAAAAAGCTGGAAAAGAGTAAAGTTGTCAACTTGGAAAGACACTTGTGAATCTGGAAGTGCCCTGATCATCACAACAAAATAAGCAAAACCACTTAAGAACAGGGAGTGACACAGTTGTTGTTTTCAGTACAACATGATGCCATGTCAGGCTGTTTGCCCTCCTTCATTGCCTTACATCAAACCTTTAACTTGGTGCTTCATAGTTGCATCCACAGTGTTTAGAAATAAAACAGGCAGGACCAAAGCACTCAGCTCTGGGGTCTCTGCCGTTTGTAAGCAGCTTAGGGTTTACCTCGGGGGAAGCTGCAGGAGGCTGCTGACCCCTTGCTGCAACCAGCTGCTTTGCACAGCTGTGCACAACAGAGCAAATTGCTGAAGGCCAGCAGAAAAGAGCTGTGTTTCTGCCAATACAACTGGTTTTGATGTTAAAAAAAAGGAGAAAGAAAAAAAAAAAAAAAATCATTCGGAGGCCAGTACATCCCCTATTGCGTGTCTCACGTACTGAGACAAGCACTGTTTTAGACCAGGCTGTTGCCTGCACTAGAGAGCACATCTGCATCTAGAGACCCAACGCTTCAGCGCAGGTCGCTGGGTACTTTACAGGGGTGCTTGACCCAAGTAGTAACCATTAACTGCTTTAGCTCATGAGCACCTGGCTGCACCCTTCCTTCACCTCTGAATCAGGACAACATGCTGCCTGCCATTCTGTCAAATGACCTGACCTCCCCACCTCTGCCACGCATCTCTCGGTGCTTGCACTAACAAAGACCCTTATTGCTTACCCTGCAGTGCCCTTCCCAGCTTGTTCATGTCACCCCCAGAAACTCTCTAAAGATGATGCTGCCATGTCCTTTTCCCAGGCTCAGTAGCTTCTCCTCTTGTGAGCTTCAGCCTTTCTTACTCATTTCTCCTCCATCTCTCCGAGTGCCAGTACCTCCTCTTGCTTAAGGTGCATCTCAATTCCCAAGGCAGTTGACAGGTTCTCCTTTTACAATTAGAACCGCAACTTTTATTTTGCTTCTTTTTGTTGGGATTTTTGGGGGGAGGCATTAGGCGGAGGTTTGAAGAACAGACTCTTGTTGCACAGTCCCTACATCTCTTTTCCTCCAAACACACTAATGATCATGCAACTAGTAAGTTGCAATCAGCACCAATAATACTTAAAGAATCAGAAACTGGATTCAGTTTTAGGTTTAAACAAGCATTTATTTTCCAGGACATCCTAGAGATCAGATGTCCTCTACCTCCCAGGTACTGAGAAGTAGCAAGACACAAAACAGACCGTGGTCTTTTCCATAGCCTGTATTTCATTTAATCCCAAATTCAAAGACACCTTGTACTTTAAAAACAGATCCCAGTAGAAGAACTCATCCGACTGGAAACAATCATGTATGTTTACTTTGTCACCAGTTCAACCCCATATGGTTTTCCCATCTCTAAAATTCTGCTGTGTCCTGCCAAAAATCACTTGCAAGTATCTTGTGACAGTCTAACGGGAACATAAGCACTGATAACAGTGAAACACCAGGACAGCTTTGCCGAGGTTGGAATGCACTGCAAACTCCCCACTTGTCCTACAAGTCAGATTCTTGTACTGCCCCCATGCCAGTCTTCTCTATCAAATCTGATCAAGTAAATACTCTATCTTAGTCATCGCTCACTCTTCAGCCAGCATTAGCAACTTTTCCCCAATAATTTAGTCCAAAAACTTTACTTTAAAACATAGACCCTTCTTCCTACAGGACATAATTAGACTTTTTGTCAAAACTGTTAAAAATTGGGGTTTCTCAGCAGGGGGGAGAGACTGAGGAGAGTAGCACATGTTTCAACAAGAACAAATGTTCTGAGTCCAAAAGCAGCAGACCTTGGCACAAGCCATCACAACTGAGAGCAAGGAATCCTACTCATTCTGCTCCAACTTACCTTAATAATTACCTTAACATGTTTCAGAAAGAGAAGCTAGATTAACACAGCCTAGCTTGTTAAAAGATCTCATCAATTTATAGCAAAACAAGTGCTTTGAATACATACTAAATCTGCAGACTCACTGATCTTCCTTAGGGAAGCCTGCTCCTTCACCCTCACCGTTCCCAAACCAAAAAGATCCAAGGATCTGGGTATTTCTAAGTTCTCAATACAACTCTTCGATAGTGGTGCAACAGAGCTTTGCTTGCTCAGTTTGTACCCGTTATAGTAGAGGGTCATCTATGTAGTCGAGTAAGACTGTTTTCAGACTCTTTAGATACCTCTGGATGATGAAGCGGGGCAAAGAACCCTCCCATCAGATGACTGTAGACAGCAACTGGATACCAAACAGAGTCAGAAAAATTCAAGACAACAATGATGCTCTTGAAATACCCTGAAGTACTCCCCTATGGCAAAAATATTGGAACAGTGCTAGAAATCAATCACACTGTGTTTGTCCATTACCTTAATTATGGAGGAGGTACATGGGAGGAAAACAAAAGTTGGGATTAGCGAAGGCAGGCAAAGCCTAAAGGTAAAGAAGCAAATTACAGTACTAGCAGATTCACATGACGGTGCTGATGGGGAAGGAGAAAGAAAAAGTCAACTGTAGATTTCAAGATAACAAAGAAATACTTTTGCAGTAGGCCTTTCTCCTTCAGGAAAGGAAGAATTTAACTTACAATGTCATTTTCCCCTTACACCAGGCTCTCTAATTTCTCCTAGAGACTTCTCATAACTCTCCATCCTATTGATTTAGTTTGCTAATATTTTTCCCCAACCACATGTACTCACTTGTGTAGTGTACGCTTCAGACTATTTTTTTCCAGTCTTTTAACTGCAGCAACTTACCTATTAAGCATTTGAAATTTCAAATCAGCATTTTGAAGTTAAAGTTTTATTTTGTGTTTCTCTTAGAACTGCTGTGATCAACTTACCTGACAGTCCCTGGAATCTTACAGCTAACGCTAGGGCTACCAGAACTGTGCTCTCCTTCAACCACACAGCCTCAGTTTCTGCATNTTTTTTTTTTTTTTTCCCCCTTTTTTTTTTTTGAGGACTAGAGGATTTTAATCTTAAAAGACGTGCTATTTCATATTTGTTTACTTAACATTATATTCTTCCTTCACATAACTATAAATGCTAAGAATGCAACACCTAAGTGACAGATATTCCCATATCAAATTCTGTACAAAAATTGACCAGGGAGAAAAAGATGGAATCTTTCTCTGAAACAATCAAACCAAGCACACAAATTGGTCTGAGCTCCACTGCTTTAGCAAGCAGGTTTATATTGTCGATGTTGTGCTTCCCTCTACAGTTTATCATAAGAAGTGCCGTTACCTCTGAACGTTCTGAAGTCTTACTTAAAAAAAACCCAACATACAAACCAAACTTTA
>VYZW01041498.1:27918-41036 GCA_013401315.1 Balaeniceps rex | reverse complement strand
ATTAACAGTGAGCTCTCATAATCCAAAGACTTTGATCTTTCTCTTCTTCTGTCGTGCTCTCCCAACAGTTAGTTGGAAGTGATAAAGTCCAGCGTAACTGGAGAAAGAGTACAACTTTGTGAGCCCAGCACTTTTTTACTGTCTGATTAATTATGTGTTCATGCAATTGACGTGATACTATTCCTTCCCCCATGACCCTGCAGACCTAGGGACTTTTACTGATTTTATAAGGTACACTAACAGATGTCATGCTATTCGGGATGCCCTCGAGCAACCTGCTAAGAGTAGCAAGAGATGAGTTTTGATAAAGGGAGAAGGAGATAAAAGAGTGACAAGAGTGCATATGTCCTTGCTTTGAAGCTTTGTCAAAACTGGATCTTCCATCCGTTTTCTTCCTGCTGCTGCTAACAGTGTTCTTTCATGGCCATGACCTTTCTGAGACTTGTGTTCTCCAATGAGAGAGAAAGGGTGTTGGCAAGTAAATAAATGTAGCAAAATTAAACGTGGGGGATTTGGGTTCCCTGCTTCAAGATAAGAGTGACAATAACAAAAATTACTAAAAATTGCTGTCTCATGTGATATAAGAGATGAAAAATATAATTTCTGGATTTGGAGAGCAAATCGGTACATGCTGTTAGTATTCCCTAGAAGTAGAGTTCTTTACCAGATAAGCATGGGCATGTCCTGGATATGTCCTCTTTATCACCTGAAAACTTCATCTGAATGGAATTTGAGGATTCCGGGGATCTGTGAGGATGATTTGTCTTAAGTTAGGCATTAACTATAGCTACTACAATGGAGGCTAGTAGTGCATTATGTATATTGGGACTGCTGTATTAACTGTATTATGCATATAGTTCACTCATGGCTCATGTTTTGGATGGACCAGACCTATTGCAAATGTACACTTCTGCTCAGAGAGGTCAATCTGTGCGTCACCTATACAGTGGGCTCCATGTGTCCTGGATCTGTGTCCAGCTCATTCCGCTTGTGTTGTGGAGCACATATGCATGTATTTCTGCCTAGGAGATATCAGTCAAAAACTGACTAGACAACAGTTTACCTTACCTAGGGCAGGAGGAAGGGAATTTGCAACCTGCCTGGTCTCAGAAGCTTTGGTAGTTCAGCTACATCTATTGCTGAAATTGTGGAAGTGGTGTACATGAAGGAAGAATGTATTTTCTCTATTTAACAAATTAAATGTGTTGGATTTTTTCTTCCTCCTTTTCAAGTAATGGGAGAGGGATATTTCAAGGGGCAATGGCTGCTGAGAATGATGAGGTGAAGAATTTCTAGATTTGTATTTAAAGCAGGTGTTTCCTAAATCAGAGGCATAATGTGAAGGGTCCCTTTCAGTGGCAGTCATTGCTCTGGTGAGCTGCAGGAGAGATCTCTTTGACCTTTAGAGTGAGATGCAAGAAAATACTTTTAAGCAATCATGTATTTGGTAGAAAAGACTATTTTACTACTTTGAGCATTGTGGAATGCTCAATTAGTTATTTAGACAATGACTAAAATCAGGTATAATATTTATCTGTCTATGAACTGTTCATTATTACAGTCTTTAATATATTGTTGTATGCTGGTGACATTTTTATATGTTTTGGAGTATAGATATATGTTTTTAGAAACTGTATCTAACATACCCAATTTTAAATATTTGGTACAGATATGATGTTCGAATGTAAAATCAAGTTATGAACTTCAATTACTATGCCAGGTGTTCATCTTCCCCAGCTAGTTCCTCCAATTTTTTGTTGAAAATTCATGCTCCAGATCCTCTTCCTTTCCTTCGTGTTCCTCGGGAACATTTCCTTCCTGCTCTCTGAGATCTCTACAGCAGAAACAGCATGATTCCCTATCTTCAGTATACCAAGCTGATCTTTTATACATTCAATTATGAGCAATTCATATTTTTCACTTGTGAAGACTCACATAAGATATTGCTGTGACAAGAAATTCAGCTTAGTGAGCTCTCATGGGAATGCTGCAGATATATTATGCTGATGGTAAATAGGTATTTCTGCCCTGGAGTAAGGAAATCCCACTCATGCCTGGCAGTGGCTTGGATGCACCTCTGAAGATGATTGATGTTGGGCACTGAGCAAAATGATGAGATGGTCATGGGAGAAAGTGAGAATTTAGGAAATGAAGGAACAGCGGCAGAGCCACCTACAGTGCTTAGGAAGTATTTGGAGAACTGCTACTATGTGGTAATTTTATTGTGATCATTGTATTACTTAGAGCCATGGGACTTTGTTCAGAGGATATCCAATTAAGAACCCTGAAAGAGGAGAGATTAGTCTGTGGAAGCCTTGGCAGGAGCAGGGAAATATTAATTACAGGCTGAAAATTACCTCTGTACCTCAAGCCTCATCATAAAACCAAAGAGCCTTGGGCCAGCTCTTTATTTTTCATCCCCTTTGTGACACTTGGATCTCTGTTTGCATACTTAAAGTTATAATCACAATGTACGTTATTGCTCGGAGGCTGCAGAGATCATGCCTTTTCCTTGCTGTAGTCAGGAAGGGTCTGTTTTTCTCATAGCATTTTTTTCCACTTGTCCTCAGAACAACTTATTGCTCCAGTGGTTACCATAGGGACTAGAAAGACATTCAGCATATTCTTCCACAGTGTTTTTGCAGGCTGCTCTACGAGCCTGCACAATTCCAGTAGCATGACACTATGTTATCTTTATTTATTTAAGACTTTATCTCCTCTCTTAAGGAAAAATGTATTCTGAATTCTAGACAAGTTCACAAGAAGCAACAAGTAACACTGGCCATCTCATTAGCTCATTTTTTTTCCATTTCTTCATTCTCTCTTTTTAAAGAAACTTAAATTAAAAAAAAAAAGAAAAGAAAAAAAAGAAAAGAAAAGAAAAAAAAGAAAAGAAAAGAAAAAAAAGGAAAGGAAAGAAGTCACTTCAACCCTTTTTAAAATCTCTGGATCCAAAAGCAGAGATTGCCCTTAAGCTAACAGAATTGTAATTACTTTTGTCTTGCCCTCTTAGACCTACAACACATACAGATGTAATCAAGATTAGAGAAAGTTAACACAAAGGCCATTTCATTTGTGTTCTGGGAGTAATAGAACAAGAATCCTTCCTTGTTATTAGTCATTAGATCAAAGCTGCATTATGCAGGAATGTTGTATTTATGTTCTAAACTTGGATTTCACTCAGCAAATGGCTTTAGGCCCAAGCTTTGGTGATTAAATTAGGTACTTAAAGTCTGATTAAGCACTTTAATGAAAAAAAATTAAAAATACTTGACCCATGGTTCACATTTATTTCTGCCCTATTTTACTGCAAAAAATTAGTTTTTTCAAAAGTACCCTGGTGGAATATGGTCCTGTTTATTTTTCAGTGCACCTAATCATTTATGTGTCAAGTGATTTTGGATATTTCAGTGCTAGGGCAAAGATGCAAGGCTGTTTAAGCTGTCCTCTGCTTGGCCTACAAAATTTCAGGCATCTAAAACCACTCAGCAATTTAGAGAGTCTTACGCTATCTTTAAAATAGTGCCCTCTTTAAGTGGAAGCTTGTTGTAAAATTGTTCTGTGACTCAACCAGCAAAACCTCTATGTCTAGCATTGGTATATTTTCTTAAATATTTTCCTTACATTTTCCAGGCTTTGGTATTGTAATGGTATTCTCATGCTTTTGGAAATAAAGGGAAATTGAAAAAGCTCCAGAAGGGTTCTAGTCCAAACTTTCCCCTTTCTCTGAAGTTCACCTTCTTATGTGAATAATTGTATGTCTCAAACTAGACATGCTCTGAAGCTGACCTTCCCTGGGTGTTCTTTGTAAAGCTGACCCTGTTTTCTTCTGCTGTGAAGGTACTTAAAGGATGTTTGTCAGATGGTCAGGCCAAGAAAGAAGAAATAAGGCTTCATCTCTGGGCATGGGTCAGGACACTACAGTAGACGCAGCAGAAATCTCCTATTTACAAAAAATTTCCTCTAAGAAATAAACAATTTAGATACGCTTACAAAAGACATGTGGTTGTCTACTGTGCACTGAACATCCAGCTTTCCCTGTGCAGTCTCCAAGCTAATGAATTTTAGCTCTGTGCTGCAGAGTTATGCCATACCCAAGCTACCGTAGCCTTTCCTCCTTCCCTTCTCCCTTTTAGCCTTACAACATATTTTGCCCCTGGATTGGAATATGCAGCATGTGTTTGTGTGGAAAACTTCATATCTTCAATATTTGCTGGACACTCAGCAGGAACCAAGTTGTGTGCTTAATCTGATAAACCCTCACATCCCTGACTCTGTGAGCTGTTCGCACTATGAGGTTACGTGAGTATTCATGCATACTTGGACGTGATGGGCTTCTAAAAATATCGCACTCCAATGTACATGCACACTGACAGCAGAAATGCCAGACATTCCTCACTGCTTGAGGTTTTTCTATTGAATGTGTATGTGTACGAAAAAGAAACCAGTTTGAGGAATGAAACCACCTCCCAGTAAGGCAGTAATCAGTACTCTAAGAATCCTTTTAGCAGAGTTTCTTTGCTAATTGTTCATAGATTCTTTGTTTCAAATAACCAGCAGCTGTAGCCCGAAGTACTGTAGATCTTCTCCTGCCCTTGGCTATTCAGTCAGCTTGACTAACTGTGAAAAAAATCAAAGGAGTGACTGAGGGAGGGCTGCAGTCAAAGGAAATTTGCTATTGAAACAAAAGTGAATCTGCTTCCCTGCCAGACTTTCCATGGACAAAAGGGTATTTGTTTTCCCTTTGGTACCCACAGTGGCATGGCTTTCATTAGAAAGTTAGCAGGCCAAGGTTACAGCTGTACAGGATTGCCAGCCAGCTTTTGCAGCCAAATGGTCTAAAGCAATCCACGAGAGCACAGCTGTCTCATAGTACAATGAGGTGAGGAACACATGATGAATAGCTAAGTCTGTGTCTGTGGGTGAAGTGGAGAGGAGAAGAGATCACCGAGGCTATTGCAGAATGCAAGTAATACAAATTATTCTGAGAATTTGCTGTCAATTGAATGAGCTATGCATCTGATAGTGCCTGAAAGAACAGATGGATTGAAACTAGGATGTCACATCCAACTTATCTTGTCTGTGGCCAAGAAGGGCAGGGAAACATTTGGATTCCCAGCTTCAACATCACTCCTATGGTTATGGTTTCCAGTAAGATCCCAAAACTGGAGGAGCCTGTTTCCCATTTGACATGCAGCCAGATTCTCAAAAAACAACAATTCTCAGGAGATTTCATGATGTTTTTGCCAAAACCACATAACTGTTAAAAAAGATTTTGGCATGGTTGGTTCTGCCACGAACCCAAACTTTAATTCTGGTAAGCTTAAACCTTCAAGACCAAAAATCTTTCCTTCAGCCCATATTTACTAACAAATATATCTGATGTTTTGCTACTGGTAAAATTTTCTATATTTGGATTCAGTAGTAGTAAACAAATCATTGCATTTATGGAATTTTATGAGAGCATCTTTAGGACTTAAAAGTCCTATGTGGAATAAATTATTTTTAAATACAGGTATCCTTAAAATGAGTCAGGTGTGTGTTAAATCAATAGTACATTATTTTTTGTTCCTTTGAAACTTCCAGGGCCCTGAGAGCACCAACAGACCTTACTGGCCCTGCCCAGCCTCCACTGGGCCTCCCCATCCCTGCTTGTAGGCCCAGGACCCCATTTCAGCTCAGCCCAGGGCTTTCTGTCTCTGTCCACACTTATTTTACAACTGTGTCTGTTTACAGCCATTTCCCTGGCCCCATCTTTTTTTGTTCCTGATAGGATCCCTGGCATCAGCTGTGGACCTGGATCTGGGGCTGCTGATGGACCCTGCTACTGGCCCACAGCTCTGCGTGCTGTGCTCAGCCCCTGTGGGACTGTGCGCCCTTGGTGAGGGCATGGCTTGTGCTGGATCGCCTTTGACTCTGATGCCCTTAGGCAGCAGCTGCCCCTTGCTGCTCCCTGACATCAGGTTTTGACCAATGTATTTCTTTTTTCTTTTTTTTTTTAAATAGAAGTACATTTTGTGTACAACTCTGCAGCACCATTTAAACCTCAGCTGGTGGTTACAGTATGATTCTGCCTTTAAAGAAACAGAGGGTTGGTCAAGCTTCTTCATTAAATGATTTGTGTAGCTTGCCTCTGTTTCTGACTCAGGCAGCTCTTTATGTGGTACAAACACTCTTTGTACAAATGGAAGCTGATACCCAGTATAGGGGAAAAAAGGTTACAAGATTGGACAGTCCTCAGCATTTGGCAGCAGCTCCACATTTCCAGAGACCCTTCTCCTGCCAAAAGTCTAGCTCATGAGGGTGAGCTAAGCAGTAGTGATGGATGAACTGGCTGCATGGAACCTGCTCCTGATGCACATGCATAGGAGAAATAAATCAGTGGCTAAAAGTCTTTAGTAGGGATCAGCACCAGAAATGTCTTTGTGTCTTTCTCTCCTCCTTGTTTTCTTCATTATTCTTAAAGGTAGAAAAGATTAAGTCATGCCAAGTTTTGTCCCCTCAGCCCTATGTAGATACCCAATCTTAATTCCTTCAACCTTTCTTTATGGGGCATATTTTTAAGACCTTCGGTCATTCTTGTTGCTTGTCTGGACTGACCCACATTCTTCTTGATCTGCATTGCCCAAAAATGGACACAGTACTCCCCCTGAGTCTTACCACTGACAAGTAGAATGAAAGAATTACTTCACATGTTTTGCAGACAAAACTATTGTTTATCTATCCCAGCATGGTATGTTCTATTTTTTTGTAGCAGCCTAACATTCAATCATTTTCAACTTGTGACTCACTGCAGTTCAGAGACCCTTTTCTGTAGCACCAGAGATCATAATTATTCATCCTGTCATTATACAGCTGATTGCTCTTACTTATGTGCAGAACTTGACATTCATTCTTGCTGAATTGCATTGTATTCTTTCCCAGACAATTTCTCTAAAATTGCTCAGTGATTCTGCTGTAAGCCTATTTTTAGAACCACTCTTGTTAGTGGAAGGTGGCTAAACCACTGTCACTGATGCCTCATTACCACAGGTAGTGTTTGCAGTGCCACTTCTGTCTCTCTGCATTGGGGTAGCCCAGACACTGATGGCACTAAAGACACCTTCATTTAGATACTTGGGGGTAGATATCTACAGGCATTTTAAGGGCTTAAACTTTCCCTGCAGGCAATGAAAATATGGTTCAGTGTGATTTCTGAGTATTTGAGGATTATTTACTTAACCAGCCCATCAGCACAGTGGCTCCTGAGTGCCATCTGAGATGCCCTAGGCTGACCCACATATCCACAGCAGAATGACAGAGGGTGTACAGGAACTTGGGGATATCTGTGCCCTATCAGATAACAGTAAGGTGTCAAACAGGAGATCCTAGGACCTTTCAAATGGCACTGGATCCCTCTGATAAACTGAATCAACCCCTATACATTTAATAGAGGTGGAACTGAAGTGCTCTTCAGGCTCCATTGATGGCACACATTAAAATTCCATACACTGTAATTGGAACTTAGCCTGTAATGCTGATAGATACTTATGTGTCCTCATTGCAAATTTAAGACCTTAATATATCCTAGCAGGAGGAGGAACTCCATTGCTGAGAGAGTGTCATGGTTTAGCCCCAGTCGGCAACTAAGCACCACGCAGCCACTCGCTCACCCTCCCTGCCCCTGGACAGAGAGGAATGATTGTTTTCATCCCCACATAAGTGCAATGTAAAGGATTTTCACACAAATCCCCCCTTCTCTGAAAAGACAAAATGGGATGCTGAGATTACAAAGGAAAAGGTAGGGATTTCACCAAAATCCTAGGACATGTTGTCTTAAGTGATGGACTTTCTTCTTGTTATGGAGAAAAATTAAAATCCATAATGAATGGTAACTTGAATTTCCTCGTGAGCAGCATTTAAAGGTGCAAGATGATTGTACACATTTGGTGAAGGATACACAACCTCAGCTTTGGTCAACTGAGTTACTTGCCAAAGTCTGAATAATGACTGGGAATTTTTCTTCAAGTGCAATCGTCTTTTATAATCTAAGATTAATGGGGTCTTCACTTGGCAGAGTACTCCAGGAATGTCCAGTGTTGCCTAACGTTAAACATTTTAACAAATTCTGAACTGAATTTGTTGAACTCTTTCAACATCTCTTTCATGATTTTTTTCCCCCAAGAAATGTTTTATGGTATGAAAAGGAAGCAAAAAAATCAGGTTTTCTTTCAACATATGGGAGTAGGACTGTTGTACTCTTAGATTTTAGTCCTTGGGATTATTTTTCATTCTAAATGAGAAAAACATTTGTAATCCATTTCTGGATCATTAATATCTCAAAAACAATCATACAGTATTTCAGTTTCAGGGATGATGGCTATAAACTCTGTACTTTTCTGGGTATTTCTTTCAGGATGTCTCTTTTGTGTAATTATTTGCTCACCCCGTTCTTCAGACTCATTATCAAAGTATTTTAATCCAGATCACTAACTTCAGAATGTTCCCAGAATGGACAGCAGTATCTAGGTGTCTGGCATATGCAAAGTTCATATAAAGAGATTAACTTTAAGCTTAGCTGATCACTCTGTATTTTCTTTTGTATCACTCTGTCCAAAAATAAATTAATTTCACCTGTCTTCAAACCTTTTTGTCACACTCCTTAAAACTGAAGGAAAAATAATTTTTCCAAGGCAAAGCATGGAGTTCATAGGAACAAAGTTTTGTTCCAGGTCAGTAAGAGTTCATCTTCCATTAGAAATGTTCGAGGCTATTTGAGGGGAGGTGTCATGGCTGGCCATGCCTGATCCGAGGGTAGAACCTGTGTTGCAAAGAGGAAGCGATGGGTGACAGTGGTCAGAGACTGCCTTCTGTGGGGAAAGGCAGCACCTACCTGCTGACCAGATCTGCTGTCTTGGGAGTTTCACTGCTTGCCAGGGGCCTGGATCCAGAATGTTGCAGAAAAATGCTGAGGTTCATCTGGCACTAAAATGACTTCTCTTTGCTACAATGGATGTTGTTTCATTTGTTTTTAGCAAGGCCTTAACACAATCTCGCCTATCATTCCTATAAATTTGTTGTTGCATGGACTGACTGGATGGAACCTTTTGGTCTCAAAGGACAGTGGTCAGTGGTTTACAATCTAACTCGTAGCTGATTACAAATTGTGTTCCTGTGGGGCTGATTGTGGGGTCAGTGCTGTTTACTGTCTTCATCAACAACCTGGGCAATAGGACAGAGACACCCTCAGCAAATTCATAAAATTGAGGCAAGCAGTCAATATGCAATATATTAGCACTACCATCAACAGCGACCTTAACAAACTGGAGCAACAGGCCAACAGATACGTCATGAAGTTCAGTAAAGACAAACGCAAAGTCCTGCTCCTGGGACAGAACAGCCCCAAGCAATGGTATAGACTGGGGAGTGACTAGCAAGAGAGCAACTCTGCTGGAAGGACTCGGGTGTCTTGTGGAACAGCAAGTTATACAAGTCATCTGTGCATGCTTGCAGTGCAGGGCCACCACGTGCTGGGCTGCATTATCTAGAGTGTAGTCAGCAGGTCAAAGGAAGTGAATATTCCCCTCTACCTTGCATTCACTAAAATTATATGTGGAGTATTGGGTCCAGTTTGGGGCCTTTCAGTGCAAAAGAAATATTAACAAACTAGACCAAGTCCAGCAGACATCCACTGAGATAAGTAGTGGTCTGGCTCATAAAGTATAAGAAAGATGGGCTTATTCATCCCAGTGAAGAGAAAGAAAAGAGGACATATCTAATTGTTATCTTCAGCCACCTAAGGAGGGGAAGACAGATTTAAAATCTTCTTAGATATGGTCAGTGAAAGGGAAATTCCAGGTGGATATAAGATTCTCATTGTGACAGTGGTTAAGCACTGGAGGAGGTTGCCCAGAAAGGCCATGGGATCTTCATCCTTGAGACAGTCAAAACTCAGTTTGGCGAGGCCCTGATCAACCTGACCTGCCTTGGTAGCTGGCCCTGGTTTGAGGAGGCAGTTGGACTAGATGGCCTCCAGAGATACCTACCAACCAAAATTATTTGATTCTAAACAACATGCAGAACAAAGCATATTTTCTTTTTTTAATTGAGAAAAATCCCCAATGTCCATGGCAACAACTGACATTTACTTAATTCAAACACCCTTAATTAAAATTAATAACATTCTTCTATCAAGCCTCTTTATCAAGTTTATGGTGTATTTATTTGTTATATGACACTTCATTACTACCAGCTATAACCTGATAAACTTGACAGATGAAGAAAGAACAGCAGTTCACTGGCAGAACTGGGAACTAAATGCGTTCCTCCCAGTACAGTGTTCAAAGCTTTGGACAATTTTGCCTGTTTCCTGTCAGGAGACCTCTTTTTTTAACTGCTGTCAGTTTTAATGGATATTCAAAACTAGGTGAAAACACTGTGCATGTTCACACTTGGACAAGACATGGTCAGCTTGCTAGGTCATGTTAGAAAGCATTTCACTGGCAAGCGTCTCTGCTGATGTAACTTCTAATTTATTTGTCTTAAATGACATTCACGTCATCTGAGTCCCCATATTCCAGTGAATTTTTGAACAAAGAAAAAGGAAGACATACTCATAGTCTGTTTTTTCTCCCAAGATCCCAGCATAAAATAGAAGTGTGAAGAAATAGCCACGATAGGAAAAGGCTCTTCTGTTCCAGCTGCTCTATTATGACAGCTTGAGCCCTTGAACGTTCTGTCTCCTGTTGAGCTACTCCTTTTCCTGTCTTGTTTTCTCCAGCCTGACAGTGAATTTGCTGGCTCCCTATTCACTTCTGCCTTCCTTCAGACTTTTTTCACAGCCTGTTTTGCAGCTTTGCTATCCTTTCTGCTCTCATTTTTGGATCATGGTGGTGTGGATACTTCTGGCAGGTCATTGTAATTAATCTTGTGCATGCATCCAATCTGCTTTGCTGTAAGACCTCTCTGAGGAAAACATACAGTAGGATTCCATTTTTCCTGGAAATTTTTACTGTTTGAGCTTCAGTGGATTCTCAGTAAGTTTTGACAGGACTGAATATCTTACTATTTGACTCTCTACTTTTTCATTTGGCAGTCAAACAGAGAAACCCAAAAGTCAGGTAACTGTTGCTTGACTTGCAAAGTGTGCATGAATTATCTGGATTTATTTTTTTCCCATGTTGGCTGAATGCATTTCTTATAATTGACTTTCTGACTTGGGTGCATACACCAACTTGTTTCCCACCTTTTTTCATATCCATTCATTTGTATGAACATACATGATGAAAGATGGTAATAAACAATGGGTATGAAACTGGCAAATTCACTATGTTAAAACTGTGAATAATTGTGGGAAATGTTTGTGAAGAATGCTACTAATGGTGAAAGCAACAGAAGATGTTAATTATTGTCAGAAAACTATGTGCATGTTTCAGTCCAGCAGTGGCTGGAAGCAGATGTTTCAGTTGGTGTAACAGACTGCTGTGGCAGATACTACCTAAGGGGAAGTTTCTCTCCTTCAGCAGTTGGAAGCTGGTTCATACCTTCAAACCTGAGGACTTATACATCAAAGAAAAGTTTTCTGAAACTTTTCTATCCTCTGGATAATTTTACTATTCATACAAAGGTCCAATACTTTTTGGAAAACAGCTAAGCTATTTGGCTTCAGTAATGTCATGTCTGAATCTTGTCAAAATGTATTCACTCTTCACAGCCCATAAAACATATGGGAATATCTCATGACACAGAGTAAATTCAAGTTAACAAAATTCATGCACTGGAAACAAAATGCAGTGTTTAGGGCAGAGAGAAATTCTGCTAAAGTTGTGAGCTGGAATGAAAGGAAGATCTGGATTTCTCTGTTTAGCACACAGTTAAGTGAACAGCATTGGAGCAAATGTGATGACTCAGTGTTGTTAAACAGAAGTATTAACAGCAGCCCCCAAAGGAAATAGCTTGTTTTTAATCCCCATATCCAACTCCCACTTATAGCAATAACAGCTGCAAATGAAGATCCAGCGTAATAGAAGGTTGTAGGTGTGCTAAGATGACTGCTTCTTGGAAAATTGGAAAAGATATACACTGTCGGTAATGTAAATTTTCTTCATTCTAACAATATTGATCATATAACCATAGAACCAGTTAAGGAGCATGGGCTCCACTAATGAAACATAGCAGAAATGTATGCATTTGTGGAGGAAAACAGCTGGTAAAATACCATACTTTGCTGAAGATTGTTTCAGATATGGAACTGTGATGATTTTGGATGAGATCCGTTCCACCTAAAACATCTATAGCAATAAATTGAACAGTGCTATAATCATTCCAGAAAAGCAGTTTGGATGAAGCCACCCTACTTTGGAGGGGTAAAACCATTTATTATTAATGGCACGGGCTGTTTCATGCCAGGTTGCCTCAGTGCCAAAGGCAGCTCCTAGACATTTTTAACTTAGTAGCATAGATGTAGTCCTAAGGTCCCTCTTCCTTCCAAGTTAGAATTTGAATTCCTAAAACTCATCTAGGTTTCAGACAGGGATCTTATCAGCCTTAACTTCAAGATATCCTAAGATGCTGTGCATCAATATTAATTAGACACATCCTAACTTAGCTTGGAATTTCCCATGGCACTTTTCAGGCGTTTTACATTCATCTTCAGAGGGGCTGTTCTGCGGAGACGTTTGCATTTGTCCGTGTTTCAACAGACATCTATAGCACTTATTTCTTGTAAGATGCCCAGGTTGTTAAAGCACTAATTCAGAAAATAGAAGGCACAGGTTTCAATGCAAAGATATTGAATTCCCCTTACTAGACAGTTACTTAATTCATAAGTCATGAGCGTGAAGGAAAATATTATTCACATCAACTCAAGACCACTGTGCAGTTCAGTCTACAAGCAGCTTTGTGTGAAAAAAAGAGTAGGGAAGAGGTGCTTAAATGTTGTTGAGTGGATAGTGCTAGGACAGTTTAGGTTTTCAGATCTTGATTCTTGGAAGATGCATATGTTTTATTTTAGACTATTAACAAAACAAATAAAACCTTCCTGCAAGCAGGCACCAGATCTCTGTCTCTGTTTTGTCTCACCTGGATTACTTGAGCACCAGCATAGGAAAGTGGTGCCTTCTTGATCACTCTTCCACCAT
>VYZW01041498.1:3370-17305 GCA_013401315.1 Balaeniceps rex | reverse complement strand
CTATATTCATAGCCATTCCAGGAGAAATAAAGCTGATAGATTCATTCTCTTAATATATAAAACTGTCTGTGCCCTGGAAAGTCTCAGACTGCAATCTGTAATTCGCTCCATAATGGCTGCTGAACTGCTAGTTCCTATTCACATATTAATTCTTTGCAAATGTTTTTTGGTGCAAAGACTCAGGATGTTCAGTCTTGATAAAGGCTCAGGCTTCAAAGCACAGTTTGTCTTTCCCTCTCACACATATTCCAATAAGATTTTTTTTTTTTAACTAAACAACGGGAAATACCTTTCTCACTGTGAGATTTACTGCTCCTTACAAATATCTGACAGTTAACCTTGGCAGCTATTTTATTGCAGAAGGATACAAGAAAAATTTGTGAAAGTTCTGGGACTCTGCTCATCTGGCAGCTAAAGGATTCCAGCAAAGCCTTACTTGGCCTCAGGCTGAGAGTATGGAAGTTTTAATTGTCCATGTGAATACCCTAAATCAAACAGGAGCCTGAATACTGAGGGGCATTTGCTAGTATATCTGCCTGAGAGAACATATATGAGAGTTTAGCTGTTCTTGTGAATGTTTCACACTATTTTAGTTTTCAAAAACGTATTGTACTCATTTGGATTCATTGAATAATTACACTGTATGGTTATTGAGACAAATCAGGCAGTCTTCCCCATTCATTATTTTTCCCAAAATTCTAAGCTACTGTTGTGGTTTAGCCCCATGAACATGACGGCATATGGTATGGAATAGCCCTTTGGCCAGTTTGGATCAACTATCTTGGCTGTGCCCCCTCCCAGCTTCTTGTGAACCTGGCAGAGCATGGGAAGCTGAAAAAGTCCTTGACTAGTGTAAGCACTACTTAGCAGCAACTAAAACATCAGTGAGTTATCAGCATTTTTCTCATCCTAAATCCAAAACAGAGCACTATGCCAGCTACTAGGAGGAAAAGTAACTCTATCCCAGCTGAAACCAGGACAGTTATATAATGTAATAGTATGATTTCCTGTTGATTCCTGATATAATTTCTAATGATTCGCAAAAAATTTACAAACTGATGCACACTGATGTTACTGGGAGTATATTTCCATTCACCACAATAGGCTGTGAATCAGGCACATACTGATAAATATAACATTCCCAAGAAGTCTTTTTGGAAATTTTTAAGAACATACAAACCAATCTCAAAGCTGGGAAATTATAATGTGTGGCAATACATTTTTTAATAACATAAAGATGCAATAGGAGTCACCCAGTGATAATTCCACAGAATTCAATGGACAATGACTTTTAAAGTTCTTTTTTAATAGGATTTTTAATGTCCTAACTTTTTTTTTTTTTTTCATTTCATAGTGCATTTGTTTTTCCATCCTTTGCTCAGGAACTGTATTATAGACAAACTTACTATGGTGCTATCATAATGCTGTCTGCCATCAGTGCCCTTATATTCACAAACATTTGTGGCCTAGAAAACATTTCTTCAGAAGATAGTCTATCTCAAGTCAAGATGTCGTCTCTGCACCTTGCACAGGTAAAATGCTATTCTGTGAAGAATAGCAGCTGTGTGCATAGTAGCAACATGAGTAGGAATATCCACTTGGAGAATCACCACGTAAAGCTTCATAATTCTGTCTAATGTGAACCTTAGCATAACCCCCACTGGGCACCAGATGATTTTGCTTGTGCAAACAGCTGCACTCAGGAATGTCCCACTCATGTGTGAAGTGATGGTTTTCCCATCTCTGTGATGCATCCAATCCAGCGAAAGGAGAATAAACTGAAAAATCCAGTTCTGTGTTCTTGGACACGAGAACTGTAGAACCAAAGAACATTGCAAACGGGTTCTTATGTTAATATTTGCAGTGAGGTAAAGTTTGTACCTGCTGGAGATCTGGACCATATATTTTCAATATTGTATTTCTGCTACTTTTTGTGACTTTGGGCTTTAAAACGCATTCTCTATATGTAGGTCTAGCAGAGCATGACATTAGGAAAGTTGAAGAATAAGGGGCTACATTAATCATAAGAATTACTTCCCATGGCAGACTTAATCTTGGCAGAGAATTACAGGTTTGGTTTAGGAGTAAAGCAGAAACCAGCCTGATGGTGGGCCAATACTAACTGGCCAATTTTGACTACTTCTACCCTCAGGATTTTTGCATAGTTGCATTTCTGTTACATTAGCTATAAATCAACATATGAACACAGTAAATAGTTAATTAGAAAAAAAACCCCTGTGATCTGTGAAAAGGATTGGTTCAATTTTTTTCCCCTACATATTGAAGAAACAGCATTTAAGAACAGTTGTCCCATAAAAACAGGGAGGAGAAACTATATAAAAATCATTTATGGGGGTATTGTATGAAGTCAAATTAAAAATTGGTGAAACTGAATAACTAGCAGCAGAGACTTGCTGATAATGCACCAGCTTAAAGAGCTGTGGAACAAAGGTATCTATATATTTCCAGATGCATGACCATCTGCTAATTTTCTTCTTACCTGTTTGATTTCAGATTTGAAACTTCTAGTTGAATTGCTGCAATTGGGATTTTAAAATTAGCACATTCTAGAGCCACAGGAGACACATTATTATTTACATTAGCAAAATTACACTAGTGTTATTTACAGTAATAGACGTTCCTGCTTAAATGGGAAGGTGGCAAGTATCTTAGAGATATCAGAAGAGTAACTCTGTGTGAAACAAGCACTTCCTCTGGCATTATACAATATTTGTATGACGGATGAACAGCTAAAATATTCTGGGATCAACTTTAGATATGTTAAATTCACATCAGAAATAATCTCATGGAAATTATACATAGATGCAGTCAGTAGCAATCCTTTGAATGTAGTGCTAGTCTGGAAGTTCTTTTTATGTCTAATTGCTAAAATAGAGTTTACACCTAATGAAAAGGGCTTGCATTTCTGCTGGTATACAGAGTAAAATTTTTGTACACACTTTTTGGCAAGAAATCTCTTTTTTTTCAGTAAAGATTGCCATAGATAATACCTTTCAAATTTATTCCAAGTATTTGCTGCCAGAATGGCTTGACTCCAAAAGTTTTGCAAGTAGATGTTTTTGAATGTTGCCAGAATTAATTCTGAAGTCTTCTGTTAGTAATATAGATTCAGTGCAGAGAAAGCCATCAAAAGTTTTAGCACATTGCCTCCTGTATGACTTACTGTACTAGAGGACGATGCATTTCTAGATCTTCAGTCAGCAAAAATCAATCTAGTACAACCATGAGGATTTTTGCCAGCTCTGATCTAGTGTCTAGTCAATCCTTGACCTGTCCACTAAAACAGCAGACAAGTTTGCCAAGTTGGACCAACTATCTTTATTTCTATGCCTCTGCTTTGATATGAGAAATGCAGGCCTATAGTATTGATCCAAAATGTATTGTTTGGTGCGCCAGGTAAAGAATCTTCCCTACCGTTAAATTAATTTCCTTGTCCCCTTCTCTTACACTTATACTGTTTTTTTTCACCCAATTCATACAACTCAAAATAGCAATCACTGTCACTGTTTGTTCTGGATCTTGACCCAGCTTCTGTAGAAGTCAAGGGCAAATTCCTACTGGCTGCTGAGACAGAAGATCAGTCATCAAAAGCAAAAAAAACCTTGGAGTACTAGTTCTTCACAGGCACATGCAGGAGAAGATGATCACACAGCAACAGTAGTAATTATGTAGAAGGGAATTTTTCTGGAGATGAAGCAGTCAGGATGTTTATCAGAGCTTTTGTCATGTTATGTTCTGCAGTTAGCATGCTTTTCCATTGCAAAAGTCCTTTTATTAGCTGGCTTCTTGCCAGGTAAGATTTTTGTTTCCATACTGCCTTGCAAATTTCCCTGGAAACATTTGTTACTCCAAACCGTGCCTGAATATTTATCTATTTTTCCAGTACATGTTAAAAAATTGTTTGTATTACTAACATGAAAAAACCCAACCAACAAAAATAAAACAGAAAACAGTAAGGAATTTGGGTCTGATCTTTCAAAGCTTTTTCCCACCAACTTTGGTGGTATTCCCCAGGAGAATTAAGTATACTTAGTTAAGTGCATTTCAGCATTGGCCTCCTCAGTTGATGCAAAGTTTGGGTCCTGATGGAGAGACTTTTTGGGTAAGCCCAAAGATTTAGATCTCAAAAGCTGGGTGCCATACAACTCATGTCTCTTAAAGTATAAAACTATTCTGCCATTATCAAAAGAGTGTGCCTGTTGGATAGAGACTTGGTCAAGAAATGAAGGGAATACCCAGAAGAGTGAACCAAACACCTGTTGTGGTTTAACCCCAGCGGGCAACTAAGCACCACACAGCCGCTCGCTCACTCCCCACCTCCCCTGTGGGATGGGGACAGAATCAGAAGGGTAAAAGTGAGAAAACTCATGGGTTGAGATAAAGACAGTTTTATAGGTAAAGCAAAAGCTGTCCACACAAGCAAAGCAAAACAAGGAATTCATTCACTACTTCCCATCGGCAGGCAGGTGTTCAGCCAACTCCAGGAAAGCAGGGCTCCATCACATGTAACGGTGACTTGGGAAGACAAATGCCATCGCTCCAAACGTTCCCCCTTCTTTCTTCTTCCCCCAGCTTTGTATGCTGAGCATGACATCATATGGTATGGAATATCCCTTTGGTCAGTTGGGGTCAGCTGTGCCGGCTGTGTCCCCTCCCAACTTCTTGTGCACCCCCAGCCCACTCTCTGGTGGGGTGGTGTGAGAAGCAGAAAAGGCCTTGACTCTGTGCAAGCACTGCTCAGCACTAACTAAAACATTCCTGCATTATCAACACTGTTTTCAGCACAAATCCAAAACATAGCCCCATAGTAGATACTATAAAGAAAATTAACTCTATCCCAGCCAAAACCAGCACATTCTCCACACCCAACATGGGGCTCAAAGGATTCGAGATAATGACAGATTTGATTGGAATGTGCTACATCGAATTTATAGCTGTTATTGTTGTTTAGCTATTAATGGGCAGGCTTCCATGCTTGCCAAGGGGCTTGCTTGCCTTACTGTATATTAGAGTCTAGTGCTCATTAGTGGCTGCTTTTCCTTTTGCTGCTTGCTGTGTTGCTGTACTGCTTAACATCTTACTCTGCTGTGCCTGGGAACATTTTGATAACAGCAATGGTGTTGCACCTGGGCTGGCAGATGAGCAGGGCATCACTGCTGTTTCCATGCTGCTGTACTGGACAGGCTGGAACTCCAGTGTGAACTCAGGTCAAAGGGACTCTGACCTGTGGATGAGTCCACGTGGGAGCATGGCACCCCAAAGCGTCTGTGGCTGTGGCTAAGCCCATGCCAGAGCAGGTACATCTCAAGGTGTCTGTAGCCATGGTTATGTCTGTGCCATAGCAGGTATACCTCTGAAGGGGTTGTGGCCCAAGCATATGTCTATGCTGGAGAAGGTAGGCCTCAAAGCATCAGTGGCTGTGCATGAGGTCATGCTGGAGTACCTTAAAGCGTGTGGCCATGGATAAGCCCACGACAGAGCAGGTACACCCCTGGAGGGATTGCAGCCATGGGTAAGGCCATGTAGGAGCACGTTTACTTCTGAAGGGACTGTGGCTGTGGGTAAGGCCACGCTGGAGCAGGTATATCTTTGAAGCCATTGTGGCCCATGGAGAATGCCACACTGGAACAGGTGTGCCTCAAAGCGACTGTGGCTGTGGATAAGTCTATGCCATGTCAGGTATACCCCTGGAGAGACTGTGGCTGATAGATAAGGCTCCACCTGGAGCAGGTACACCCCTAAGGGACTGCTGTCGGTGGATAACTCCGAGCCAGAGCAGGGGCAAGGGGAGGAGTTCATTACCATATTAAACCCTATAACATGGCCCGAAGGGACTGGGGTGGAGATTGTAATGGAAATACCTTTAAATTGTTGTAACCCACGATTTGAGTTGCATGTTACAGGAATTACTATAGAAGGAACCACCTGAACCAATGGAGGACAAGCCTTACAAGAAAGTGCAAGTGCAGCAGTGACCTGACCTGAGCTGGCTTTGATGCCCAGTAACTCCACGCACCACACCACCTCTCCTGTCCTGAGTGACCACCATAACAAATGGAGCCCAAAGTCATGGACTAAATGAACTCAGTGGACATTTAGTGGACATTTATGGACATTTTACAGGCGTTTTACAGGCGTGGTCCATAGACTAGGGGAATGATATCTGTGTGTATTATATCAAAGGATGGGAAGGGGGGTGGTGGGTAATGAGGATGTATTTGATACTGTGGGACGTGAACATGACATGAATGGTATGGAATAAGGGGTGGAGAATGTGCTGGTTTTGGCTGGGATAGAGTTAATTTTCTTTATAGTATCTACTATGGGGCTATGTTTTGGATTTGTGCTGAAAACAGTGTTGATAATGCAGGAATGTTTTAGTTAGTGCTGAGCAGTGCTTGCACAGAGTCAAGGCCTTTTCTGCTTCTCACACCACCCCACCAGAGAGTGGGCTGGGGGTGCACAAGAAGTTGGGAGGGGACACAGCCGGCACAGCTGACCCCAACTGACCAAAGGGATATTCCATACCATATGATGTCATGCTCAGCATACAAAGCTGGGGGAAGAAGAAAGAAGGGGGAACGTTTGGAGCGATGGCATTTGTCTTCCCAAGTCACCGTTACATGTGATGGAGCCCTGCTTTCCTGGAGTTGGCCGAACACCTGCCTGCCGATGGGAAGTAGTGAATGAATTCCTTGTTTTGCTTTGCTTGTGTGGACAGCTTTTGCTTTACCTATAAAACTGTCTTTATCTCAACCCATGAGTTTTCTCACTTTTACCCTTCTGATTCTGTCCCCATCCCACGGGGGAGGTGGGGAGTGAGCGAGCGGCTGTGTGGTGCTTAGTTGCCCGCTGGGGTAAAACCACGACAACATCTTTAAAAAGGCTGAAGATGGGGAGAGGGAAAGTTTAAGGGGAAAAGAAGGGATGTTTCCATACTTGCTATTTAAGTAGAAGTACTCAGATCCTTATTCACCTTTTCCAACCTCTCTTCCATGATCTCATATTTGCACTTCTTCACCTACTGCATCTTTTGTTTCTTCTCTGAGGCTGCTGTGGACAGCATCACATTTCTTGACAGTCTGCTGGCACAGGATAATATTTGTATTATCAGTGTTGCTAAAGGATTTGGAAAGATTTGTCCTATGATACTAGTACTGGGTACTCGGTCATACAGACAGTGTAAACTGGTGGTCAGTCCCACCAGTGTAAAGACTTAGCACTTAAAGCATCATAACTGGTGAGTAGGTGTTGGCTGCCTTTGATGTAGTTGGAAGCTGTGGCATATAAGGTGCTATTTTTTTATTCTAGGGTACACAAGACATTAAAATATGACTAAGACACTATGAAACAGAAAGATATCAGACTTCCTATGGTTAAGAATACACACAAGATGGTTATTTTTGAATGGTTATTATCCCAGCTGGCGACATTTGGATTTCTGTTTTTCTCTTTCTTATCTTTATGTTCTTCAGCTTTGTGGAATGCGTGCTTGTTCTCCACATATTCTTACAGCCATGCATTTCTAGTCAGTGGTGGGACTTCGCAGGTTTATCACATAATGATTATTCCCTATTCTTTGTGGACAGATGCTTGTTTCTGGTATAGAATTTTGCCACCTTCTCTAGTAATTTTTTTTTTCTTCTTTTGCTCTGGGTATCAAATAAAGGTAATTCTTGCATTTCGTGCTGTGGAACTATTCCTTATTACAGAGCTCTTCTCTAAAAAATGTTTTTTCCTCATTCTCTTGCAACCTTTCTCTCAATAGTTGATATGCCTACATTTACTTCAATAGATTCAGCTGGCTAAAAGGTGTTGTAGTAAGATTTTTCTTGAAGCTATATCTAGACTTTCCACGGCCACTCAGAAACTAGTAACAGATATACTACAAATTCTCATTTGGACCTTGCTGGTTTAGGATTACACAATTTTTTAAGATTTATTATGCTCTTGTTTCAGCTTAATCTCAGCAGTTATTATATTTTTCAATTTATCTCCCTTTTGCTTTTGCCCTCCATAAAGACACACATGTACACATAGACATGAACATATCCCTGTTTCTTTAGCATAGTCCATCGTACTAAATGTAGAATTTTGCTATCTTCTTTTTTCCCAGAGGAGGATAAATTTTTATGATTTCATAGAATTTGGAGTGGAAAAGAGCCTGGTAGGCAATGCTTATGGGAAGTGAGTTTGAACTGATTTAGAAGAATGAGCTTAAGGTGTTTTTGTAGCAGTTCTTTACCACTCAGTGCTCAATGGCATAACATGCATCTCCTCTAATTCTATCTAGAAATGAACTGACTTTTAAATTAAGATTTTTGATTGTCATGTTAACATTTCTTCGTATGGTGGGAGATGCTGTAACGTTTTCATTAACAGAAAAGAATGCTATTATTTAGTCCTGATTTTGCTGTTTTCATTTGCCTATTTATCCTTACAGTAATTTTGCTTGAGTCAAAACGGTTTCAGTTTTTTAAAAAATTTATCCTGGGAAGATGATATGACATAACATCCTATAGGAAAAAGTTGATGTGTGTCTGAGACATGAAAGATTTGTTTATAATCACTTTGCAATTATTCTGGACCATAAACTTAAAAAGGTAACCAATCCATTCTTTCTATTAGGAATAATGCAGAGAAAATAGGATGTAAAGCTATTTAGGTGGTTTTTTTTCTGAAACCGGTAGTTCTTATGAACGTGGGAGACATTCTGTGGTTGATTTGCGTATAATTTGTCAGAACCAGTCTCATGGTTTGAGGGATAATCTCATTTCACATGGTGCAGGGGGAGGGCAATTTTTAAGTGCAGTCAGTAAAATGACATTAACTACAGTGAATACGCATATGCAAACAAACACAAAATCCTGTGTGAACTGATCCTCAGCTTCCTGTGGGAATAACATCTTCAATGGATTATACTTGAGCCCACTGAGAATCAGTCGGGATGACAGCTGAGCTGGAAGCTACGCAAGAATACTGGCTGCTGTCTGGTTTCGTATATGTTAGTGATACCTATACTTTGCCTGTTGTCTCGGATAGAGACAGTAAAATTGGTATGAAGGATGGCTGTAAAAGGAGCCTGATGTGTGATTCTTCCAAGCAGTTGTAACATTATTGTCAAGATGCTTCCTGAAATGTGTTTTCTATTTATGAACTGATTTATGGCTCAAGGACTTTTTTATTCAGTTGTTAGTACTGGTTATTTTCATGCCTTATGCTTGGTGCATTTCTTGATAGCAAGATAACTTCTTAAAAGTAAAAACTCTTATTATATGCACAAAGAGGAATTAGCAAGTTATGTATATGGGCAAAGTAATATGAGGCCCAGAACAGATATCTGGCTCTAACTTGCTGGCCTTTCTATCTATGAATGTATGTTTAGAATTGCATTATATTGCTTTATCAGAAATGGCTTTATATGTAGGGATGGTATGTGAACAGATTAAAATACTCATGGTCTTTGACCAAAAGCATGAAGGTGATGTGTAAATCGGATTCCCTTAGTTCCTTCAAAACTCCTGCCACTAAATAATGCTATTAGGATCACTTAGAAGTGATTTATTGATGTGAAAATTATAGCAGTGATATAAATTACATTTCAAGAAGCAAGAAAAAGTTTCAAGTAGGAATAAGAAAGCTTTTGTACACATTGATAAGGTTCTCCTGAGTCTTCTCTTCTCTGGGCCGAACAGTCCCAGCTCCCTCAGCCTTTCCTCATATGTCAGATGCTTATCATCTTCATGGCCCTTTGCTGTATTTGCTCCAGTATGTCCATGTCTCTCTTGTCCTGGGGGGCTCAGAGCTATACCCAACACTCCAGATGGGTCGTACCAGTGCTGAACAGAGGGGAAGGATCACCTTCCTCAACCTGCTGGCAATGCTCTGCTTAAAGCAGCCCAGGAGGCTGTCGGCCTTTGTGTGGTGGCCCTTTGCTAGCTCATGGTCAACTTCATACCACCAGGACCCCCAGGGCCTTCTCTGCTTTCCAGCTGGTTGCCCCCAGCTTGCGCTGTTCCAGCCAGAGCACATGAAGTAGTCTTGGCCTCAGTCTCCCTCAGAGGAGCTGGTTTCACACACAGCTCAAGGCATAATGGCTTTTCAGCTTAGTCAGCCAAGCTGGGTGTATAAAACTGACTGTTGTGAATATTCTTCCCTCCAGCCTGCGGAGTATTTTTAACTATCTTGTCATACCCTTATAAAACGAGTAAGAAGTGATGAGTAGCAGCCTCTGTCTGAATAGTTAGAAATTAACCTGGAAAGGAATCTAAAGAGCAGAAACATGATAGAAGTGCTAAAGTGGAGTAGCTCTAAAGTGCATCCTCACTTCCTTCCTTTCACTGACATTACATAAGTTTTTGAATTATTATTACTGTTTTTAACTTGCCAAAGTGACATTTAATATGTAATTAAAAATAAATAACTTAATAAATGCTTGTTTTCAAAGCTAATTCCTAGGCATTATCTTATTTTAACTTAATTTTAGCTGAGGCTTAGTGGTGGGACAAACCTTTGCAGACTAAAGGTATCATCTATCCTTGTCTGAATGTGGATATCCTCTTTCCAGACTGCCAGTCTGCCAATGCTAAACAACTCCTTCAGTCCTGATCTGGAACGAGCATTTTTCTTGTCTTTGTGCAACTGCCACAACATCTTATTTCACATTATCTGAAGAAATTTCAGGGTTTCTCTGCAATCCTAAGTTTGTTTGACCCTGGCATATGATTTGTAGATGTAGTGAAGAAAATGTTCAGTGTCTCCTGCCTTTACAAGGAATCATCAGAAGTCACTGCTAATGGATAGCTTGCTAATTGGGGAATGATTTCATATAATTCAATCTCAAATGAAGTTCATTAGAGTGGACTGAACAGTATGAATGCTAACAGCTGTCAATTGTAAAACAATAATTTATGCTAAAGTCTCCAGGATGTGAAAGAAAACAGAGTAGCTTGTCAGTATAAAATGTTGTGTGTGAAGTAGGAGGATTTCCTGCTAACATTATTTTTGGCTTTTTATGTTTTGTACATTGAATCAGTGGCACTTCATTCAATGTGTATTTTCCTTGAATAACCTGAGAAAGAGAGGGCCAAACGGAAAACTTTTTAATGGTCTTGTTGATTTAGTTTAGGAATAAGTTCTGTGATATACTTCATACGCTACTCAAAATCATGTTGTTTGTCATAATTTAGCAATATTTTACAACGTGCTTTTCATTCAATGCCCTTCTCATCTAGACTGAGCCTGCTTTTTATATATAATACATATACAGTATACAAACTCTGTACATATTATACAATCTAAAGGTACCTCAAATGTAACAACAACAACAACAAAATCTAAGCCCTTCTTTTAATTTAATACATGCTATTGGTCTTTTTGAATGCCTGAAGAGATGAGACCAGACCTGTATTTACCTTTAAAATACAAAAAATATAAAAACTAT
Source organism: Balaeniceps rex (assembly GCA_013401315.1). Lineage (NCBI taxonomy): Eukaryota > Metazoa > Chordata > Aves > Pelecaniformes > Balaenicipitidae > Balaeniceps > Balaeniceps rex. The sequence continues at coordinate 5,841 of VYZW01041498.1, read as the reverse complement.
GCTATAAACAGAGCTTTGCTCAATGCAGCAACATAATCTGTCTTTAGTTGGAACAATAACTTGGATTAGAGTCAAGAGCAGCCCCTTTTCTTACCGTGAAAGGAAGAAGCTTCAAGACAAGCAGCACTACAAAACTTCTGTGTGACACATTTGAAAAAAATGATTAAGGATCCTATGTAAACACCGTGCCTTAGTGCTCTGCAGAGGAAGGAGCTCTCTGCTCCCATCTTTTGGTGATCAGCAGGAAATCTGCTGGTTTTATCTACGCAGTATGTTTATCCAGGGCTACATGTGGACAGAGGCTCCAGGTCTCCTGAGTGGATAGATCAGGCACATGAAGCGATCCCTGTAACCACGAGCTCTTCTGTTCACAGGTAGATGAAGACCTGGATGCTGCCTCCAAAATCTTTGCAGCGTGTAGTTTTAAAAGTCACTGGTAAGTGGCACTGCAAGAATGTAAAGGGAAATAGGGGTTCCTTCTTCAGGTACAGTTCCTTCTCAATGGAAAGAAATGCTACAGCCTCCACTGTAGAAAAGTGGCTGAGTTAGCACAGGTGGTCTTTTCCCAGGGTACCCTGAGGGCTGCATGATCCCAGTGGTTACCCACTCCCATGGGAATCATGGTATAGGAACAACAGGTACTCCCTTAGACACTGATGACTGGCCAATCTGGCCTGTGCACTTGGAGATGGAGTTTTGTCCTGACATTAAAAAGTCAGCAAGGCTTGCCAGGTAAAGAAAAGTGAAGTAATGTAACAAAGTGGCACTTACCTCTTAGGTTATCATACCAAACTGAGAGCTGATTTGGAAAACATCTATTAAAATCACTAAGTATATCACTGTTGTGTTTTCTCAAATAGATAACACGTGTGCTTCTTTCCTCGGTCAGGTGTTCCTTGATTTGTGTGCATATTCAGTGCTTGTGAGAGAGGGAAAACTGTCTATTCAGGGTATCTTGGGAAAGTAGATAATGGTTTTCAGTGTGTGACACATTTGAAAAAAATGATTAAGGATCCTATGTAAACACTGTGCCTTAGTGCTCTGCAGAGAAAGGAGCAGGCTTGAGATAATGTGGTTGTCCTTTTTAAGGGAATTGCAAATTGTTTGAGTCCAGACCTTGCTGTCAATGATCTCTGGCAGGAAGGTCACGCTTACAAAATGAAAGTGCTTCCAGATCTCAGCTAGTTACTGGTTTAGTAGAAGAAAAAGCAACATACAGAGAATACGATGTATGACACCTGTGTGACACATAAAATGACTCTTTGAGATAACTCAAGATTTGAGGATGTCACTGGTGTAGTTTCTCTGCCAGCTTCCTACCTTACCTCCCAAATGCTGCCCAACGGCTTCCCCACAAAAGTATTCACTATCTGTGCAAGGACAGAGGGCTGTGGAGCAGCGGGTCCTGATCCTCTGCAGCTCTTGCTGAGTTTCTGTCACCTTGCCTGCCCATTGGCACAAAAGGAACTGAGAGAAACAGAAATCCAGTTCAACTTCATCTGGGTTCTGCATTTCTTCATGGATTACAGACAAAATTCTAAAAACCTGGCAACCTTAACCTGTTTCTGCAGTCAGCTGAACAATGAGATTTTAGAGGATTTTTGATCATTTTCTCTGCAAGATGCCATAAATTCTGAATCTACTTCAAGGAACAAGCTGAAATTTTCTCATTATATTTGTTCTCACTTAGATAACGTAGTTGAAATTATTGAAGATGTCTATCTGTTTCTTATATTCCTTTTAATATGAAACAGGTACAATGGTTCTGGACTGCTTACCAGTCCCTTCACCCAAATAAGGCAGAAACTGGTAGGTTAGGTCATAAATAGAAAATGGAAACTTACATCACAAGAATTCTTGCAATAGTCAATGGTTAGTACTGCCACATTTTTAAAGTTCATCTCATCTTCTCCACAGCAGGTGACTCAGGTTATTTGGGCCAGATCTGGTATACCTGAAGTGCATTAGTTTTGTTTACATTACATGTATGCAGGTTTTGATTCATTATTTATTAGAAATGCTAGAGCTGTAGACCTAAGTGTTGAATGCCATAGATCTAAGCGTCTTCTGAACACTAATCCATTCTGTTTCTTAAAGGTGATTTAGGACATTATTCACTCAAAATGGAAAGGAAATTTCTTACAAATGCTGCAGGGTACCATAGACACAATGTTAATTTTTGGGTTGAAATTGTTCTAATTCACTTTACGCTTTCCTGCAACACCCACCAATGTAATATCTGAGTAGTATTTCTGGAGAAAAATTCTTCCAAATCAGTAAACACTATTTTCTACATGATGTCTCATCCATAGCCACTGCACAACTGGAAAAACCTTCTGTAGGTAGATGCTTTGGTCTTCAGACAAGGAACCGGAAAAAATATTTCTCCATAGTTTATTGACTTGGTTTGTGTGAAGAAAGTCTTCATTCTACTTTTTCTCTCAGAGCATCATTCCTAAACTCTATGTCAC
>VYZW01041497.1:0-17081 GCA_013401315.1 Balaeniceps rex | reverse complement strand
TTTACAATTAACATTACAGTATGTACATTACAATAAATAAATGGTTGTAAACAAACAAGACTGTATTACAGGTAAGGTCATTTGGTGAGAAAAATGCATGGCACAAATGAAATAAATAATGCGTTTGAAAAGAACTGTCAAAGCTTTCTGTAAAATCCATTTCATTCAAGTTTTTTAAACTTCTGACTGCTATTTGTTCTATCTATATTCTTTTATTATTTTTTCAACAATGACACAAAACAATTTAAGAATTCAAATACAGCATTATTGAGTACAGTAACTTGCAAGCTAAAGTATACTGTTATAAGCAACATGAATTTTCTTTTTTTCCCCACTCAATACCCAACTCATTGCATTTTCTTATGGCAAAAAAATTCAGAACACATAAAGCCACTTGTAAATTGTTTTGTTTTAAAACAGTGTGCAATGCTAAACCACATTTTGGCAAAAGATAAAAAAAAAGATTGTACAGTGCATTATATCCCTGGCTCTAAGAAATGATATAATTTTCTATTATTTGATTGTCCACATGTATGGGTGTATATCTCACAATATGGTGTTACTCTTTTCATTTAATTTCAATTAGTGCAGATACAAAACCTTTTCAGGTCTCTATTGGTTATTTTGGAATTTATATTGCTTTTCCATTATTAAGGTTCCAGGCACTCTTGGGGATTGAAAGGATTTTTAGATGGATCAGTTTCAGGAAGAAATTATGAAGAACAAAAAAAACAAAAAAAAGTTAAAAACTGAAAAAACCCCCCATGAGTTCTCCTCATTCTCTTTCCTCCTTCAGCATCTTCTGTGCTAAGGCCCTGTGAGGGCTAAAGGTAGAGAAAACTATGACCTGGATATAGAAGAATGCAAAATGCATTTAAAAGCTGAATTATTAGCCAATTGTTTTAAAATAGGTTTTCATTCTAGATCTCAGACACTTAAAAAAACCCCTGTATTCATATCTGCAAATTTACTACAAAATTAATCCAAACAGGAAATGGCTGTTTCTGTTTTCTTTTGTTAAGAAATCATCTTGATATTGTCATTTTACCAGAATTTTACAGAGTGGGAGTCTGCTAACTTCCCTAGGCAACTATTTCCCACCTTCTAGGCTCAAAACTACAATTTTAACAAAGGGTAAAGCAGAGGAGATAAAAGTCCTTCTTTCATGAGACCAAACAACAGGACTGGAAAATGACAGATATGAACTCCTACCTCCCTTTAACTTTCCAAGTTACAGAAGCTTTCAGTATCAATCAAACTGAAAAGCAGGATTCCCTCAGCACAAGCTGGATAAAGGATGAAAAGATCTGAGATTGAAATAATGTGGAGTAAACTACAACTCTCATGATGCATTGCTCATTTACTTAAAAACATAAAAAGACTGACCTGGCTCTTCTTGCAACAAAAACATGAAAAAATAATGCTAATCATTATTTTTGTTATACATGTCTCAGATTAGCAAATGGTTTAACTAGATAGCTGACACATAAAGAGTCAAAATTGGAAATATTACACTAATGCTTTTTTCACCAAAATAAATATTCCATACATTGTATTAGCCTGTTCTGATTTAGCAGTCTATAGCTCCCAGCCAAAAATGGTCTGGAAACCATGTTTCAGAGGGACGAATTTTATTAATATAGCAGAAGAGCTGCTTTTGTATTAAAAAGACAATTTATTACCTTTCTTACGGGCTCTTAGTGGTCCAGTCGGTTTCACTGGGACCACTTCTGGTAGTAAGACAGAATTAGCAGGATCAGGCCACTATGAGGACAAAAGCACAAAGTAAGTTCCTCTAATATGTTTGGGAAAATTATGATGAAAACAAACAAACAAAAGCCATGATACCAAAAGAGTTTTATGTAACATAAAGGATATTCATGGAACTCACCAATATATAAAATAATAGACTTTTACAGCTCAATATTACTGTGAGATTCTAAGGTGCAAAAAAGGAAGGAAAGGAAAAAAACCCTAGAAGTATTATCCAGTGTAGCATAGATTTGTACTGAAAACTTGCAAGTTACTCTTTGGAAAAAAAATAACCAGTGGCAGATGAAGTCTGAAAGTGTTTAAATATAATAACTCGGTATATTTAATAATAAAAGTAAGCTCTACAAAAGATCTCTCTTTTACATATTATACAAAATGTAGAGGTTAGTGCAACTCACTGGGTCACACTTTTTTCAGTCACTTATCAGGAAGACTTGAAATTAGAAAATTATGCAATTTCCACAGCTCATCTTCCTGTTGGTAACAGGTTCATGTTGTGTCCCATCATTTATGTGCATTTGTTTTCCAGAAGGAACCTCAGTTTATTTTCTGTCTGTTTCCTCTGATGATGAACATTATCCAATGCTTTGCTTGTGAAATAAAATGAATTCAAAAACTATCAAAGCATACCAGCATTCAGTTGGCAGGTGGTACTCCACTGAAAACATTTGCTTTATTTAATCAGATCTGCCAAATGGAGAACTTATTAAAATGTAGTTTATGGATGTTCTCCCCCCTGCTTTCTGATGCCATGGAGACAAAAATTCTGGTTACAATATTCCTGAGTGCCAAGCTGAGTCATCAAGGTCAGTTTTGATCGACAAACGTCCTGGCAGATGACAGTGAGTTGTGACCATGGTTGTAGCATATGACATACACTTTAGAAACCATTACCTAACTAAAAAACCCAAACAAACAAACAAACAAAAACAAAACAGAGAGAAAGAGGAAAAGAAAGGGAGAGGGTAAGAGAGAAAGAGACTGTGTCTTCATTGTTACGTGTCAGGAGAATGGTCTTCTACCACACAAGGTTCTCTCTGGTTCTCCTCCTCTTCTACTTCTTCCCCTACTTGCTCATCAAGAGGAATTTCAGTGGATTCTGAATCCTGGGTGCAAAGAGTCTTGGAGTCACTGCAGCTGGTGTCTTCTTCTACTTGACTTCCACTGTCCTTTTCGGTGTCTGACTCACCGTCTTCCTCAAGTGTTAGTTCAAACTGGAATTTTTCCGTTTGGCCCTGCCTACTCTCTTCCTGGTCATCAGGTGCAGGAGAGGGACTTTGAGGGATTGTGCTCTGGTACCATTCTCGATTGTCCTCCAGTGTATCTAAGATATCCTGGGCATCCGGGTGAACAAGATCTGCCCATGTTTCCCACAGAGGATGAACAATGTAGTCTATAAACCCCACCTGTTTCAAGCAATACAAAATTAGGATGAGCTCTTATTCACAAAGAAATAAACAACTATGCCTGTAAGTCATGCAATGTCTGAGAAAGAACGCTAGTAAGAGACACTAGACATGCTACCCTTAAGGTGGCTGAAAGGAACCCATGCTGTTCTATGTAGTAAATAGGGTCTTTTACATTTCAAAAGTCTGATTCAGGATATTGGATAAGGATTTGGAAAGGATTTGTTTTCAAATGAACTGTTCATTCCAAACAACTCCACTGCATCTAGTGAGCCAAGCAGCTGCTTTATATTTAATTCTGCTTTTGAAGGAAACCCTAATGAGCAGCTGTACAATACTCTCTTCTGAAGCATATGCTTCATTGCAGATCACTACAGTGATGGAATCCCTTCAGCAAACACACTGCCATGTGCTATGTTTTCACAGTAAGAATCTCAGCTCCCCTCACTTACTACTCAGGAGCTGAATTAATTAACTAGGAGGAAATAAAGGAAATAGTGCATTCAGAAATTCATCAAAACATAAAGAATGGCTATGGACCACCCTTTTCTGTTAAAATGTCATACTGTTTTATTTAACTGCCTACTCAAATCAATTACCTGTGATTTTTCTACAGATGCATTGTGCTTATCGCACATGGGACTTATCTCCATTCCCCTCTCTCTTTCCCGATCTCCTTGATGGAAAAATTCCTCCATTATTCTGTCTGTCCACTGACGGTAGAGATGGAGTGGCTTGGTTGGATTGCTTAGATCTGCACAGTGCACCATATTCTGAAGAACCTAAAATAGATTGAACAACTGTGGTGTTATTACACCGGAGAAAACCAGCTCCTTTTCCATTTACACTTTTGGTGGCTGTGAAACAGAATCTTGAAAATATATGTAGTGCAAGATTTATTCTAAACAGCAAAAACTTATGTGCTTGGGTGTTTTTCACACTTGCAGTAATAGCCATGAATTACCTCACTTCTGCTGCTTCTGCATGTATAGGAGACAGAAAATTTTTGAGAGAAAGAACAATCAGGTGCTGATAATTTGAAGGGAAGGCCAAAGCCACATTCAGTCCAGAAGTACTTTACCACCCCATTACTCTCTCTGAGAGTCACTCAGTACCTAACAGAATATGTGACAGGTAGGAAACATGAGGGAGAAGAGGGAAGGGAGTCATGGTGTGAGAACAGACAGCTGATCTAACCCGTGCTGGAGAATGGGCAGGCCAATGTTATTAAGGATGTAAGTCAATACAAGTGATCATTTGCAGATGAATTTTCTTACCTGAATCCTGTCTGAATAGTTATCAAGAAGTAGGACACCAGAACTTGTCACTTTTTTGGTTTCAACCATAGTTTTTAAATCAGCCAATAGATTCATATGCTTAGACATGTCTGTTGCAAGTACCTTGAAAGAAACAAATGAATAAATGAATATTATGTAAATTATTCTACTGATTTTAAAAAATCTTTGAACACAGAAATAAACAGTTCTGGGGGGAGCCCATAACTCCTGTATCTGAATACATTATAAAAGTCTGAGTCCCGTATGTCATTAGTGTCCAAAATAATAAGTTTTCATTTTGATCAGTTTAAGAATACAACAAAATGATTGTTCAGAATTGTTCAGAAAGATCTGATCAGCCTAAGCTCATCATCAATTCAGTAGCAAATTTCTAACTGTGATGGTGAAATGGCATACACGTCAGTATGAAAACAGCTTGAATGAGGATTGTATACCTTCCAAAAATGTATAGATAGTTATTGAAACTGAAAAGAACCCACTATTCATGTTTGGACAATACACAATAAAACTTCAAACTTTTACTTCATTGGTTATGGGTCTAACGACATGTAATTTATCATAAAACATTTCTGTGTTTTATTATTCAATTTGCTAGCACTATGGAAGAGGAACTCTCAAGCAGAACTCACAATGTCAATGACAATTTTCCTCAATGATTGTCTCTGTTTTTTGGTCAAATTCTGGAAAATATCACAATTTTCTTCCTGCAGCAGCTTGAAGCCCACAGCTAAGTGATGATTCTCCAGTACTGATGAGTCATTGTACATCAAGGCGAGTTCAGAATCTGCAATAACAGTCACAGGGCAGAACATTACTAAAGCCCATGCTTCTACCAAATCCCTTATGATTTTTCAAATTCATTACATTCATAACAAGATTTGCAGATGAACTTTTAGAAACAGAGTTGCTGTAGTTCACACACTATCAAAAGTTACAAAATTAATTTAACAAATCAAGGCAAAGTATGTTGAGGAAAATAAAAAAACAGCTTTGCAGTGAAGCATGTACACATACCTGGAGTGGCAAGTTCGAAAAAATACAAGGCATTTTTCAGAATACATTTTCATATCTGCATGAGGTCACATGGAAAATATTATATGCATAAACACACCTACACTAAAACACACACTGATGTTTTCTCTTCTCATCCCTCCCTCCCATCACAACTACTAAAATTCAATTGTTTAAGTCAAGTTGCACCTATCCAGTACTCAGACCTAGGAATACACAGCTGAGGCTTTGCTGCAGGTCAGACAGAGAGCACACATCTTAGTTTTCAAACCATGTCCTTCTGCAGTTAGCTAAGGCATTCAGATGCCTAGCCAATTAGGCCTAGAGGTCATTAGTCCATGACAACAGGATGTTTTGAGAGGAGGCTGGTAGGAGGGTAACAGTTATGCTTCTGGTCTTTTTCTTGGAAGGTCACGTGGCTTGAAAATGCAAGCAGTGGCCTTGCCTACTGCCTCGTACTTGAGCACGATCAATGCCTGATGCCGTAATGCTGCCTTCTCTAACAAAAGTATTCTTAACTCGGTCACTCCATACGGCTGTGAGAATAACATACACCTTCCTAGCAATGCCTGTACTAAGGCACACACACACGGTCTGCACTCGTCTGCTTAGGCCCACTGAAGAGCCAGCTTTGACAAATAAAAGCAGTTACAATTTTCTGCACAGCTTTAGAATCTACCTGGGGATACTGCACAATCAGCTTGCATATGTTTTAAGACACAGCTTGCAAATGAATCTGTCATCAAAAATGAATACTTTTTATGCAATCACACTTGTCATGTGCTGATATTAATTTCTATTTATTACAGCTGTTCTATCCTAAATCTAACCATATGTAAGTCTATTCTACTCTTTGTCCTCTTTATCTTCTTTTACAGCAGCTTTGTTTTAAAATCCATCTAGCTCAATGGGGTGCCTATAAAAGCTCTGCTCTTCAGATTTCATTAGCCTCATTATGCATTCTCCTGCTGTCTTCCTCTCCTGTCTTGAATACATCGATCATGTGAATCATGAAACCCTTCCTCTACCTTTCCTTATCCTGATGGCAGCAAAACCATAATAGCAAAAAGAAAAAGAAAGCGAGTTTGTCAAATGATCTTTCATTTTTCACAGAACATTTACAAAGCTTGCCTACTTGTTATTGTTCTTACAAAGATGACAGGCACTGGTTTATTTTCCTTTCAAACAGCCTTCTGACAAGCCCCAACTGCAAAACACTCAACATTGCTGTCCTGATTTTGGCTGGGTTACAGTTAATTTTCTTCCTAGGAGCTGGCATAGTGCTGTGTTTTGGATTTAGGATGAGAAGAATGCTGATAACACACTGATGTTTTAGTTGTTGCTAAGTAGTGCTTAGGCTAGTCAAGGACTTTCTTTTCCAGCTTCCCATGCTCTGCCAGGTGCACAAGAAGCTGGGAGGGGGCACAGCCCAAGATAGTTGATCCAAACTGACCAAAGGGCTATTCCATACCATATGACGTCATGCTCAGTATATAAACTGAGGGGAGTTGGCCAGGGGGGCAGCGATCGCTGCTCGGGGACTGGCTGGGCATCGGTCAGCGGGTGGTGAGCGGTTGCATCACTTGTTTTCTTTTCCCTAGGTTTTGTTTCTCTCTCTTCTTCTCCTTTTCATTGCAATTTTTATTATGATTATTATTTTTTTTTATTTCAATTATTAAACTGTTCTTATCTCAACCCGTGAGTTTTCTTACTCTTGCCCTTCCAATTCTCTCCCCCATTCCACCGGGGGCGGGGGGAGGGAGAGCGAGCGGCTGTGTGGTGCTCGGTTGCCGACTGGGGCTAAACCACAATTGCCAAACAACTTCGGAAGAGCTGGATCTACAGACAGAGCTAAAATGTGCTCAACTTTGTAATGGAGGTGGAAATGGAAGAAAGTTCCCCCTTGGTAACCTCTGTAACACATTATAAGCTTTAAGAGTATTTGTCTGGAAGGACAGAGGTACAATGATCAAATAAGCATCTCCTCTGATGCTAACACAATCCATATTTGTTTGTTCTTTAATAGCATTCAAGAGGGATCAGATTTTTAGACAACTGTGTAAATAGACTTTAAAACCTGAAATAGGGAAATAATATTCAGAAATATCACATGAGTAATTATAAAGAATAAGCTGAAATATGGCAAATATCTACATACTTTAAGTAACTATAAGTCTATTATGCTTTTAAAAAATGTATTCTTATACTTAGTGAAATGTTAATACATTGTAAGGTTCATTGGAAAACATAAAACTAGATGGAAGCAAATGATCTTCTAGAGGTTAGGAAAATCTGGGATTTGAGAGACTTCACGTGTGACTTTTGTACAAGCCATGTGGGCATTGATTCTTAAGCTCTCATTGAAAATGATGGGTATTAGGTAGCTAAATAAATCTAAATTAGATGGTTTTTATCTCTGTCTCTGTCCCTACAGTTTCTTCTTTGTACACATAACTCAGAAGGGATAAAATCCCTTTGTCTCTTTTCAGCTTGGCAACAGCAGTTTCAATTAGTGACGTTACTTGATTGACATGGAAGCCTTCTCTATCAAAAGCTGAATTGAGGAGAACAAGACATTTCTTCTAAGCCACTAAATAAGAAGCATAATAATCACTCCTAACTTAGCTGAATTTCAACTGTCTGACTAAAAGCAAAAGCTTTATGTATCACTACTGGTACCTTCAACTAGCCAGTCATCCTGCTTAAACCTGAACAACTCAGTGGTTTCCCCATAGCACCTCAGAGCCACCAATATATCCTGCTATTCAATTTCTGATTAAACAAACAAATAAAAACTTTACTTACATATGCCTACTCTTAAGAATTTGGGTATTACACAGTTTTGTGCACAAAGCTTAGAATCATAGAAACATAGAATGCTTTGGGTTGGAAGGGACCTTTAGAGGTCATCTAGTCCAACCCCCCTGCAGTGAGCAGGGACATCTTCAAACTAGATTAGGTTGCTCAGAGCCCCATCCAACCTGACCTTGAATGTTTCCAGGGATGGGGCCTCCACTACCTCTCTGGGCAACCTGTTCCAGTGCTTCACCACCCTCATTGTAAAAAATTTCTTCCTTATATCCAGTCTAAATATACCCTCCTTTAGTTTAAAACCATTCATCCTTGTCCTGTGACAACAGGCCTTACTAAAAAGACTGTCCCCATCTTTCCTATAGGCCCCCTTTAGGTACTGAAAGGCCGCAATAAGGTCTCCCCGCAAAGCTTGTTTCACTCTCTTCCTATACCACACTGCTGAACTGTACTGGTTACCAATACAGCACCAGAAATCTAGAGTCAATCCCAATCCTCCTCCTTGCAGATGAGTCACCAACTTGAATTTCACTACAGGGTAGACCTCAGGCCATTAAGGCAAATAAAATTAGATGCAGGCTAGACTGGAGTGGAGGTCTTATTTGAACGTACAGCAGCAATGAGTCAGAACAGGAGCTCCCTTCTTCAAACTATACTGCTGATATAGGGTCATATTATTTTAGCACCAGTGCAATAGATTCACCCAAGTGCAGGAATGACAGCATCTATAAATGTGCAACCAGATGGGTCAAATATGCAACCCTAGGTATGTTTCCATTTCTGTGGCTTTTTCTTCTTATGTGCTTGTATTCTTAGTACTATTTCAACTTTTGTACTTCTGGGTCAGTTATCGTAAAAGGAGAAGTCATTGGATGGCAAAAGAAATAACATTGTATGACAGAACTTGCACTGACTTACAATGTGCTAACCACTTATAATAGTAACATACGCCACTGAAATTAAAGCAGGTTACATTGGGGCAGCAAGCCATTCAGTAAACATGTCATGATCAGATTCAACGAAGCTAATAGTGTTTTTCTTCTAGTTGAAGATTAAAGAGGGGGAAATGGTTCATGCAATGCTGCAGAGAACAGCCTTGAGGAATGCAGAACAAGTACCCTGGGTTTCAAATTCAGAGATGGCATTAGGGTCTCATTTCATTAGGGCTTTTTCCTCCACACATGGAGCGCCAGCAAGAGAAGAGGTTTGCCATAGCCTTCAGGGACAGGCTGAGAAAATTCAGTCCAAGAGGCATGAGTATGCAGAGATCAGAAAACAAGTACAGCAGCCAGGGAGAGACAGAGATGGGCCTGCCAGTCTGCTAAAAAGAAACTTGTTTTCTAAATTTCTTAAAAATGTATGGCTATCCTTGGTCATACCATATGCTTCCAATATAAAACCAGAAACTGTTGTCTTCCTTTTTTTGATATTTTATTTAATCTCCCTTCATTTTTCTCCTAAAACTTTATTTATTTATTTAACGTAAACCAACTAACTTCCAGGTTAGAGACCACATCCAATATATTGAAACAGTGCCAGGATTATAGTTCATGTCTTAGTAATTTTTGGTAGAGGGTACTATGTATATTATTTCTAAAGTTACAAGCAATGCAAAATGATATCCAGTAAAAAATACAAACACCTATCCATTTACTGAGAAAAGGTACAAATAAAAGCAAACAAGTAATGAACTGCATATTTTTCAGGTGCTATGTGCAGATCTTGCAGCAAATTTTTGAGAAAAAACACTGAACATCAAACTTACTTGTGTTGATAAGAAACTGGTTTGAAACCCCAGGATGATCTACATCATGTATTGCACTGGCAAAAATTGCTGCAAGAATCTCCAGATCAGTAAACACTGCCTAGAAAATCATGAAACAGAAATGACAATCACTAATTAATGAAAAAGTGTTTTCAATAAAAAGGATTCTTCTTTGAATCTAGATCTGAACAAGCAAAACACATTTGGAATGTACCAGGGATCTTAAGAGAATTTAGACATAGACTATCATAACCTTTTGTAAAATTGACAATTACATAGAATTTCATAAATATTTCAAGTTTGGCCATCAAAGTAAAACTATCCTTACTTCACACTGACAGCATCAATAAATTCAGTAACAACTGAAGGTTTTTTTTCAGCTTCAGTCTGTAAATAAATCCACTTTTATTAGATCATTAAGTACAGATTTAGGTTTCTAACATACAGTACAAATTGAAGTTAAAAATTTCAGTCTGATTCCTATGCATCATGGTATCATGTTACATCTGACATGTCTATATTACAATGAACATATTGTCCTGTATTTGAAAGATGCACATCTCCTAAATGATGCTAAAGGAAAGGGTGACAAGACTACAAGGCATCTTAATTAACATTTACTGATTTTTCTTCTGTATGAGATTATTAGGAAAATAGGAACAGAGAACTGCAAGGGACCTGGCGTGTCACTGAGTCCAGTCCCCTGTTGTCACAAGCACCCACGTTATATAATTGCTTTCATAACTGATCAAGAAGTGTGTAGGTCAGCAGTGGCACCAGGCAGATATTGCTACTTTACTGGCTAAAGCTCCGCTGAGAACAAGGCCATGAAAAACAGTTGATCTGGAAAAAAAACCAAAAATGCTACTGACTATCAGTTCAGCTGTTTGGTGAAGCTAGTGGTGATTTAAGAACATAATCTGACCTTCCTTCTTGAGATAAAGAAAATCTTTCCCAAGAGAATTCCTGAGTCTTTGAGGATCAAGACCTGCCAACAGTCTTAAGCTCCACTTATAACCCTCTCATTAAGAAGGCAAAGCAGAAGCATTCAGTAACATGAAAGATTGGTCATTATGAGAAATAGTCAAAATGCAGCCCCCCCTTGAAAACAAATCCTTCTGAACTACTAAAATTTCAACTACTTGCTTTATCTGCCTTTTTCCAACAATTTACTGGGATATGTCAGTTTGCTATACTAAGGGCTGAATTGTGCTTAAAAAGGGGAAAGTAATCTCTTTCTTTCACTTCCTTTCACTTCAGAGATTTAAGCACTTTCAACAAGAGAATTCCTCAGAAAAGAACATATGAAATGTTATTGTTTTCCAAATAATTTTGAGATATTTATGAAAAAAATGAGATAGTCCAGTGAAAATTTAGTACATGTTCCACTCTGCCTGAGAAACAAACACAAAAGTAGCCTTTCAGGATCAGAATGAATATGAACAAGGGAAAAAAAAACCCAACCAACAAATGGCCCTATTGAGGGAATCCCATTTTATCACTATCTTTCCTAAGCAATTCCACTAACTGTGGTGAGAGTCCCACATGGGAAATAATGACAGAACAGGATGTAGTATTAATAATGAGATGGTGGAAACAAGTTACGCATTGTGTTACAATGAAAAAGGTTATGACAGCACAAATCTGCAAGTATAAAACCATGATTTAAAAGAAAAAGATGTGACATTTTCTGCGCAACATTTACATGTAAATAAACTTTGATCCTCACAAAATATCTTTAAAAAAGCACAATTCATGAAAGAAACTTCAAGATTCCTTTTAAAAAATACTGCAGAAACTAAGATCTTTAACATTTAGTTTAGAAGAGTCTTAGTATGTCCCTTTCTCTCATGCCTGCCTCTTTCCCACCTTAGCATAGTTTACCTCTAATGCTGGGGTTGATAGCAGGACATGGGTTGACTGAACAACATCTGCAGCATGTATGTTATTGTGATATGCCACATCTGCATGGTAATGGTCTTCTAGGGTCATCAAGTAAGTTATTAAAGTGTCTACTGGAATTTTAAATGTTTTTAACAAGTCCCGTTCCTAGAAAAGGAAAAGAGAAACAATTAAGATTACAAAACACAGAAAAATCTCTAAGACAAGCAAAAAGTAGTATGGCTACTGCTACTTGCCTGAAAAATGCTGTGCATGATGACTGTCAAAGGTCTGTTTCCAGATAATTCTGCTACTCTGAAAACCTGAAGGCCCCATTTGTTCACATCTTCTAGTTCCTAGAACAGAATCAAGCAACAGACATGTTGAAACCTAACACACATATTCTGGTGATTTTTGATTGAAACAGCTACAAACAGCAGACTCATGAAGATTCAGACCTTGCCACTGCAAAAATTATATGCTAAACTCTGAAAGGGGGAAAGCTGCTGCTACTAATCTTGTAATATTTGAATTTGCAGCTACCAACTTTCTAGATTTTAATTCACTAGGCAGGAAAGAATGCCTCTTTTAAGTGGATTGCTCCAGAGGGAAAGATGCTACAGTATCTTGAATGAGCTGAACTGACACACTTTGCTATTTCACTGCCCAGTGACAGCAGAGTTCAGCGAGGAGGAAACCTCCAGAGAGAGATTCTGTGGTTCTGCTGCTGTCTCCCCGGTTCTCAGAAACAGACTCTTCAAATAAAGGGGGAGATTCCTGAAAACATAAGGATAGGCATATTTCAAAATGCAAAAATCTAAAATTGAATGAATAATCACTTTATGCCAGTTTTAGATTATTGCCAAATAGTTAGCTGCTGGTGTGAAAATCACAGGAAATGTCACTAAAAACAAAAACACAACTGATGCATATAAAATGATACAGCTTAAGACAGGACCTGCAAGGATAGCTCTAATGCTATATACAGTTGTGCATTTTCAAAAAAACATAGGGCTGCTATATATTCTCATTCCTCTGATAGTATATGGCATGTTTACTATTAATTCCTCATATATTATTTATGAATAAGCAGCTTTATTAATGCATATACAAATGCTAATTTACATTCCATCTCCAGACAGCAAACATTCCTGCTGAAATCCTGTTCATGTGGAAATTAATCCTCATGGCCTGATTCTGATTTTATTTGTTATTCTTCCATTTCACTGGATTTATATTATTTCAAGTGAGACCAGCCTTTGGTGCTACAGCTTGAAATCAATGGTTATAAGCAGAGGATGGAATAATACTGACAAGTCCACCCTCTATTTTAATTCAAGGATTTAAATATTCTCTACCTTGGCAAGAACATCTTCTTGGTCTGTTTTAACTCCAAATCTGGGGATACTGGAATTAGTCAAGCTGGAGCTGTGCATCAGTTTTTTGACTCCACTGATCTGGGACATTGGCCACTTCTTTTTCTCTTTCTCTTTCTGCATTGGAGAAGGGATTTCAACTTCATGTTGTTTGTCTTCAAAAGAACAAAGAAAAAAGAATAATTTTGCAAGGAGTTACAAATATTTTTGTCCACTTTACTGTTGAGTTGCATATTACGGATATTGTAATTCTTAACAAAACATTTTATTTTTATGTTTGAGATTTTGCACCAGATATTTCATATCAAGAGCAGTAAAAACATGAAAAGATAAACAGAGACCTATTGTCGTGGTTTAGCCCCAGTCAGCAACCGAGCACCACACAGCCGCTCGCTCACCCTCCCCTCACCCCCGGTGGGATGGGGGAGAGAATCGGAAGGGCAAAAGAAACCTCGTGGGTTGAGATAAGAACAGTTTAATAATTGAAATAAAATAATAATAATAATGATAGGAATAAAATTGCAATGAAAAGGAGAACGAGAGAGAGAGAAACAAAACCCAGAAAAAACAAGCGATGCAACCGCTCACCACCCGCCAACCGACACCCAGCCAGTCCCCGAGCAGCGATCGCTGTCCCCCAGCCAACACCCCCCAGTTTATGTACTGAGCATGACGTCATATGGTATGGAATAGCCCTTTGGTCAGTTTGGATCAACTGTCTTGGGCTGTGCCCCCTCCCAGCTTCTTGTGCACCTGGCAGAGCATGGGAAGCTGAAAAAGAAAGTCCTTGACTGGTGTAAGCACTACTTGGCAACAACTAAAACATCAGTGTGTTATCAGCATTCTTCTCCTACTAAATCCAAAACACAGCACTATGCCAGCTACTAGGAAGAAAAGTAACTCTAACCCAGCCAAAACCAGGACACCTATACCTCAATATAAGCAGATTTCTGTTTCAAAAATTGCCTCATTATTTCTGAACTGGCTTTAAATGTGACTTGCGACTGTCTGATTTCCACTTTTCCTGCGCCCTTAGCACTGTAGATAGGGTTAAGCCTTTCATTTAAAAAATGTTATTACAACTGAAAAGAAATCTAAACTTTCATTCTTAAGAAAATTTTAAATTTCTTCTCTTCTGGGAAAAACACTCTCTGAAATTGTAGTTCTAAAAAAATCAAAATGGTATCTCATGTAAACCTTTACAAAACATTTCAGGACTCAAAGGACCTAATACTTGGGGACTGGTCCTGTTTGTCTTAAGACTCTGCACAACTCAGAAAGACTTTTGCCAGTGGAGCCATATCAACAAACGCTGTGGATGTAGAGGCAGTTCACGCCAGCAATGCCGTTCTTTTCTGCACCTCCCAATCAGAGTAAGTAATACTGACAAAAGGACTGTTTTGCTAAAAACCAACATTTTCCTGTGGGCTTTTGCCTCCATAGCAGTATCAGTGGCATCATTTCATATACCGCGTCAACATATGTGCCAGCCAAACCTTCTAACAATATAGACAAGTATTAAACTGAGAGTAAAGTATATTTAGGCCATTGACAGATGATTGCTGCAGAAACAGTATAGGGGTGTGGAGCACTGCAGATATCTGTGGTCCCCAAAGAAATGCAAGTTAGTGCAACAAAGGATTCTTGTCCAAAATTGCTAGGAATTTGCATTAACTTTTGTTCATTCTATTCATACCATTTTTAAACAGAGTTTTAATGACTCACTCCAAATTATCTCTTCTCTGCTGAAATACACCTGTACCTTTTCTAGTCCTCAAGAAATCTTCCAGCAAAACCAGGAAAATCCAGAACAGATGTTTCTAACATAGAAGCCTAGCAAAAATGATGATTTAAAAATACCTTAGAACAAAAGAAATAACAACAACAAAAAAATGGGGCTCTTGAAAATATATGTCCATTTTTTCCTTCCTGCAATGGTCATTTTAAAATAAAGACATTGAAACTGGACAAGGGTAGCAAGTCCATTCCTAATTCCTAGAATGTTATTGTGGTTGCTTCTTCACTTTCTGCATTTACTGGATGCCTCACATTCCAAACAAATCACAGTGAAGAAGAGACTGTGGAAATGTCACCAAGCTTCAGCCTGTAGCACCAAGTTCCCCGATTGCCCCCACCATACTTCACCACTCTTCTCATACAGACAACAAAAAAAGGGGGAGGAGGAGCACTGCAGCTCTTAACTGGTGCAAACCGACAACAGATGAGGAGCAGTGACTCGTGTTCGTGCTTTGATGTTTATGGTTTTGGTCATATGCACAAAGTTTAGACCCATCAAAGGGAGGTTCATAAGCTGAGCTGTCAGACTAACTCGAGTGAAAGGAAGCATCTGTCTGAATGACTTTAGATCTCCAAACGAATTCCACGGGACTGCCTGTGCTTTTATAACTACTAGCACACAGGGCAAAGGATCCTGGGCCCATCTGAACGCGTAGAAAAGACAGCTTGCCATTTTGACCCAGGTTATGCTATACTCATTGACAGGTTCTCTT
Source organism: Balaeniceps rex (assembly GCA_013401315.1). NCBI lineage: Eukaryota > Metazoa > Chordata > Aves > Pelecaniformes > Balaenicipitidae > Balaeniceps > Balaeniceps rex. The sequence continues at coordinate 1,250 of VYZW01041497.1, read as the reverse complement.
ACATTTTTTGTTCATAGGAAAACAGGTTAATTAAACCAAAAAATAAAAACCTTACATATTATCATACTCAATGTAGGAGCCTTAATTCTTACACAAGGAATAGATTTGTTGTCATTATGAATAACTTCATACATGTCATGTAGCCCTATTTGGGAAAACAGTCCATCTTTTTTTGAAGAAAAACAACAGTAAAAACCTGTTTTTTCATGACACATTCCTAACTTTCAAATGTGAGAAAGTCTGTAGATGTTCAGGAGATAGGTTACGTATTTTAAAAATAATTAATTAACTAGATTCATTAAAATTTTCTATGGAGAGAATGGTTTCCCTCTTCACATTGTTGCTCAGAATCTATATACTTAAACTGCATATTTTGAAAATATTTAAGCAATATTTCTGTAGCTGATGTGTTTTCCTGTTTTCCTCCTGTTGTATTCCTCTTATACTGACATCTTAAAGTATCCGAGGTTTTCATTTACATGCAGCCACAAAAGAATACCCAACTTAGAAGTGATTGCCTTTCCAGCACTATTTCTGCTCAAGACTGAAGTCTCGTATGAAATGCAGACAGATGCATTTCCTTACCCTTTCAAAATGAGCCTTAAGTTTTCAAGTAAAAGCAAGCAGAAACTGATGTATCAGTCTTTTCAGTTAGCCTAAGTGGGTCATTTCTCAGGCAACTGTACACTGTGACTTTCAGGGCTCCTGAAACCGTGCAATATTGCTTCTCCATAACAGAGGCTCATCACTTTCTTATTGTCTGAAACCCTGTTCTGCTGAAGTTCTCAGGCACACTACTGCAACCATGGGTAAACTGAACAGACACATTAACTGATCCATTTAGGATATGGTGACAAGCAGGATAAAATGGACTTAAAAACCCCACTTATTAAAAAAAAAAAAAGCCCCAGCTATGGAATCTCACACAAATAAAAAAAGATATATCTTAATGGGTGACTGGCACTTCTTAAAGTACTTGTGTTGTGGTTTAACCCCGTAGGCAGCTAAATACCACACAGCCATTCGCTCACTCCCAACCCGCCCAGTGGGATGGGGGAGAGAATCGGAAAAAAAAAAAAGTAAAATTCGTGGGTTGAGATAAAGACAGTTTAATAGGACAGAAAAGGAAGGAAAAATAATAATAATAACAACAACAACAATAATAAACAAAATAAGTGATGCACAACACAATTGCTCACCACCAGCTGACCGAAATGGGCTTTATTTTCTGCACAATTTCTGATGTTGTT